>JAODAL010045854.1:0-31528 GCA_025379985.1 Phyllomedusa bahiana | reverse complement strand
GTGGCTTGGACTGCTTTATAATATTTTATAAATTTTGATTATTAGGGTATGTTCACACAGTGTCTTGCCTCCGTATGAACATCCGCTTTTCTGATGTGTCTCTGGGTCCATCAGAACGGACCCAGACACGCATCTAACAATTAGCAGTGAGTTTGCATGGCGCCTATCGGGCCCGTCTTGCGGATGCGATCAAACAATTGCATATGACTTCTGTGACACTCCTTTAGGGTGCTTTACACAGCGCAGTTTTGGTGCAATTTTAACTGCGCTCCAATTAAACTGCCTTTATTACCAGCAACTTCTTTCAATTCTCTAAACTGTTTGGAAAGTGAGTAATCAGTTAGTGTGTTTGTATCCACAAGACTTCACACACAGTCATTGACTTACTAGAAACACCTTTCTGAACAATTTAAACAACTGAAATAAGCTTGCTGGTAATAAAGTCAGTTTAATTGAAGCGCAGTTAAAAATGCACCAAAACTGCGCTGTGTGAAAGCACCCTTAGGGTATGTTCACACGGTGTTTGGATCCGATTCGGGATTCAAAAATCACATCCAAAAGCGCTGCGTCACTCGGATCCAAAACGCAACCAACATGCATGTTTGAATGAATTTTGGCTGCAGCAGTCACGCAACCTATAGTTTTAAATAGGGCTCCTACTACATCTTTCGGATCAAGAATTGAGGGGTCAATTCTTTGAACAGATCAAAAAGACGCAATGAGACACTCATCGGCGATTACTTATCTGAACCCCGAGTCGTGTTTTACATTAAAAGCAATGTAAAATCACACTGCTCATTTTAGATGCGTGTTTGGGTCTGCTTTTGGTATGAAAAATGGATCTAAACACATCTAAAAACAGATCAAAAATCGGATGCAACACGCTGTGTGAACGTACCCTAAGGGGCCATTTACACGGCAAGTGACAAATACGGTCGGTTGTGCGACCGGCATTTGCACTGGTTTGCGGCCATCCCCAGCGATGAGCGGAGAAAAGCCCTCCTCCGTCACATTGAGATGCACATATTCCGTCCGGAAACCGGACGGAAGAATGTGCAATCACAATGTTTTGCGGGCGGACCGCTGGCGGCAAAACCGCCGGAAGGAAAACCCGTGCAGTGGGGACTGCTGCATGGATTTTCCATAGCGCCCCTTTATGCTAGTTTTCGGCCGGTTTTTCAGGCGGTCTGCAAAACCGAAAACCGCCTGAAAAACCGGCCGAAAACCCGTACCGTGGGGGCATGCCCTAAGGGTGGTTTCACACGGTGCGTTTTTGGTGTGTTTTTTTGTGGAAAAAGGTACAGCATTTAATACTGTACATTACTACACAAAAAATGCATCCAAAAAATGCATCAAAAACGGCACCAAAAACGCACCGTGTGAAAGCACCCTTAGGCCCAGTTTGTAACAATAATGGTTGATGCAGATGGCATAGAAAACTAATAAAGGAAATTAAGCCAAACAGGAATCACATGCAAGTCATACAAAGTATGTATCAAAAATAAACGTAGGACCTTAGTAATAGATGACAGACAGCAAGACGGACGATGACAAGAGCACAGGTAGATATGGAATGATAAATAACTTGAATCTAGATGCAAGACACCAAACAACACCTGATTTTAACAATTAATTTTCCCTACCTCTTAACTTCCCTATTGCTGGCCCTAATATCAGACCCCCCTGGTCCTATTCTTTCCCTGACAATATCCCTACCGATGTCCCTTAGCTATGCTCACCCTAACCAAAATAGCACAGAACCACCAAAGAGAACTCAGGAATAGAACTGAAAAACTGACAAAGAGCAGAACAGAAGAAACAAAGAGCCAAAGACCAACAGGCCTGTAACTAACTGGGAACAGAAAACTAACCAAAACAGGACTAAATGCTAGAAGCCAAGACACAAGTGGCCTCAAGTATGAAAACTGTCTGGGTTTAAGGATACGTTCACACGGCTTATTTGGACACTGATTTTTCAGTGCTTAAAACAGCATCAAAACCCTCGCCTGAAGCAGGCTTCTTCAGAAGGGATTTCTGACGAGATTTTGGACAATGTTTTGGGCGAGGTTTTCAACACTGTTTTTACCCATATAAATTAATAGCCAAGACAAAAAACGCACCAAAAAGCGCTTCAAAAATGCGTCAAAAACAAGCCGAGAAACACGTCTAAAAATGCATCTAGTTTTGGGCGAGGTTTTGAAGCTTTCCATTGATTCCTACAGGGATTTTCAGTGCTTCAAGAATGGACATGAACCTTCTTTTTCAGCGCCCAAAACAGCGTCCAAAGAAGCGCCTGAAATGCGTCTAATGCTGTTTTGGAAGCGTAAACGATGTGAAAACCGCCCCGAAAAAAATAAGCCACGTGAACATACCCTAAGATTTTCTGTGTTACCCATAGCAACCATAGTCAGTGCTCCCCTTTTATTTTTTCAGAGCACTATATGAAATGAAAGGGGAGCTCTGATTGGTTTTATGGGCAACTAAGAAAGTCTTAGACCTAGATGGTTTTCATACATGAGGCCCAAGGTCTCAACACAGTATACTTTGTGCCACCTACAGAGTGAAGCTCAGCAATCAACCATTTCCAATTATGGGGCTCACATATGCCGCCTGGGCAGCTGATGCACCTGAGAGTTGTTTGAGGCAGTTGCAAAGAAACAGCCTCATCTGATCTAATAAGCAGGAGGAGACAAAATAGCAGGAGGATTTCTGTCTTTTATAAGATCACATATGTGGGATTCAACAGAGATTTCAGCGTGGAATCCTCTCTAAAATCTGCATCAAATTCAACAGCAATCTGCATCCCATGCACATAAGGGTTTATGTATAGGTATCAGATGTTTCCATGTCACATCACATAGTTACAAGGAGTTTGCACATAGAATCTTAGGATTAGCCCCACTGGGTGACAATTGGGCTACTACTAGTGTAGATCCAGCATTCTGCATCCTTGTTTTTAATTTGCTTGATAACTGGGCGCTCCAATTTGTAGGTCAACACTGGCAAAAATGTGTGGCTATTAACAGTGGTGCCACTGAGATTCTTGGCCTGCAGAAACAGCAGCATCTATCCCAACCACAAGTCTGATACACATCAGATTTTAATCCAAAATATGAACAAATACTTTTTGTAAAAATGCTAATGGAATAAACAGAGTCAGTAACATACTCTGATGAGAACAATGTCCGCAGCTTCAATGGCAACATCAGTTCCAGTCCCGATGGCAATCCCAATATCAGCTCTAGCTAAAGCAGGGGAATCATTGACGCCATCGCCCACCATGGCTACTCTCTTCCCCTGGCTTTGTAAAGCCTGGACTTTGGCCACCTTGTGAGAAGGAAGTACTTCTGCAAACACCTTCTTGATCCCAACCTGCAAAAAACAAAAGTGATTTCTATTAAACTGAAAAACTTTTTTACGGACACAACCAAGAATAAGATAAATCTATTCCAAATGCCAGCAGCACACTATCAACTAAGAAAACATCAGAGGCATATAGGAATTTTTGAAAAATGCATTACTGCTAAGGATATATGAAAATTTGGGGTTCTTAGTTCACAATTTTGACCAAAAGTGTTTAAGCTCACCTCTGAAAAACCCGCCGCAAACGAGCACAACGGGCTTCTACGGAATACCGTCGGCCGCCCGAAAAACATTGAACATGCACTTTGTTCCGTCCGGTTTTCGGATGGAATGTGTGAATGGGAAGGGGGAGGGCTTTTTTCCGCTCATCGAGGAGAAAAGCCGTCCCTCCCGCGGCTGTGTGCACGGCACACAAACCGGACAAATACCGGTCGGATAAACCGACCAGTATTTGTCCTCTGCTGTGGGGACATGCCCTTAGAGTTGATTCTCAGGGCCCACAAGTGGAGCTGATTCTTGGGGTCCACTATTAGAGTTGATTCTTAAGGCTCACCAATGGAGTTGACTCTCAGGGCCCACAAGTGGAGCTGATTCTTGTGCCCCATTCTACAGCTGCTGAACATGACTGTACATGACTCTTGCACTCTTCCTATTGCTAATCGCCCCTCGTTCTCTGTCTTCCTCTCTGAAAAAGATTCCCATGTCTACCATGCCCTGGGGACCAGCAGAGGTTTCCTTGCTCCCCATGGTCCAGTCTGAGCCTGGTGGGCACTGACCCCTTTTTCCCATGTTAGGTGAAAACCACTGTGCATGCTGGGAGGCAAACATACCTGAGTGGCAATTGCTTTGGCAGTCTTCCTGTTGTCCCCTGTGATCAGTACCACATCTACTCCCATAGCCTTTAATGTGTGCACAGCAAGAGCTGCCTCCTGCTTCACCGTATCTGCAATAGCGATCATTCCACATAGTGCTCCTTTTGAAGAAATAAATAGTCGTCACATAATACAGCACAAGCTGCTATACACGATGTGTTTCCAGGGGTCCAGCACACTGACAACTGTTTGGATTTGAAGGAAATCAAAATGTATTCCTGTTCAGGATTTTATTAGTCTAGTGTCATTAGACCAACAATTTTAGGTCTTCCTAGAGCATGAGAGGTAAGCAAAACATCTAGAATAATGGGTGACAGGATTTGGCCAAGGCTATAGACCAGGCATCCTCAAATTGCGGCCATCCAGCTATTGGGAAACTACAACTCCCATCATGCATTTATATAATCTATAACAGTGGGAATGATGGGAGTTGTAGTTTCCCAATAGCTGGAGGTCCGCAGTTTTGAGGATGCCTGCTATAGACAGTTAAGGTAAGTAGCGCAATGACAATCACTAAAGAATCATTTGTCTGAAGACAGTAGATAGATTTGCAAGTGCATGACGCACGGTCAAGACATTACCATCTATTGCCACTAGCACTGCGGTCTGTCCTTTCATCTCATGGCTGGTCATGGCCTCATCTACATCATTGGAAATGTGTAGGCCATTGCGTCTCATCCATTCCCGATTGCCAATTAACACAGAGTGAGGTTGTGGAGCTGAGGCACCTGCATGAAACATGTCCATTAGTGATTAATAAAATGTGTGAATCTACAGTGTATGCGCTTTAACCTCCATTCTTCAATAGGGACATTTCTCGGCTTTCATATTTATATAATTTGTGCTCAGATTTGGAAACAGACCTTACAAAATGCTGCATCTACAAGGAACTAGCCAGTGGTTGCTACAACCACGAAAATCCCACGAAGCCCCCATCTCACATGCGTAAGAGGTTGCATTCCAAATTTCTGGCACAAGTTCTGTCGTAAATTATGGAAAAAAAATTGAAAAGTATGTTGTGTTCTTTTTTCTGGTAAAGTGATGGACACAATGGTGGAAACCTGACGAACCCCATTATAGTCAATATAGTCCGCTGGGTGCTGTTGGTGTCCATTAAAATGGATCCGTCTTCACTTCTGCAAGACGTTCTGAACTGAACCTCCAATACAGAAGTGTATGCAGCCTCAGTCAAGTCATGAATATCAAATTGTGGGGGTTTAACTCCTACCTACCCTGCCAATAAGCTGATTAATCCTAAGGCCAGGCCATCAATATTATAGTCCCAGAAAACTTCTTTAATGTGCCCCAGATATGACTCTGAGATTTCTATTGACCAATCAGATGAGAGGTGCAGTACCTAATGAGGTTGTCAGGCATAGAAAACCCATTTTTATGTATCCTATAGAGGGGAGGCAATGGTTCACAATCCTCATCTCTTGACCAGAATGGTCAGAAATTACAAATAGCTTGCCTTGCTTGGGAAGACATACTCTGGTATCCATTACTCAGACAACCCACTGATCTGAGTATACAGTGTGCAATGCTTCATTTCCCCTTTGGTGGCGCTGCACTTTGGACACTTTGGGCAACATGCATGAAATTTGGCCTATTAATGCCAAATTCATGCACATAATATTAGTCTAGAACAGGGTTCCTCAAACTACGGCCCGCGGGCCGCATGCGGCCCGCCGGGGATTTTCATCCGGCCCGCCGCTGCCACCTGCGGCAGCCGCAATCCCCTGAGTTGCTGTGTGCTCTGGCCCCTGCTGTCGCGCTGCTTGCGATGCCTCACATCACCTGTCACCGCCCACAGCACACATGATGGGAGGTGCCGTGGGCGGTGACAGGTAAAATGAAAGTCCTTGCGAGCCACGCGACAGCAGGGGCCAGCTTCGGGGGGCGGACACTCTGCAGCGCAAGGGAGGTGCCTGAGGGCGGACATTTACAATATAGGGAGTTGTCTGTGTGTGGCTGAGGGCGGTCACTGTGCAATGTATATGCAGAATGTCCGCCCTCTGCCCTCACAGACACCTCCTATATATTGTAAATGTCCGCCCTCAGGCACCTCCCGTCCGTGGAGAGTGTCCCCCACTGTCATCCCCGGCGATGCCGCTACCGCCCCCCACCGATCGGTAGGTGCCTAAGTCGATGCCGATCACTAAGGTACCGGCCTTAGCACCTTAGCGATCGGTGATGGCAGCGGCGCCGGGAATATCTGTATGTGCGTCCGCCGGACGCACATACAGATGCCCTTTTGCGGAGAGCAGGGGCTCTCCGCTCTGCAGAGTACTCTGGTGAGGCGCAGGGAAGGATGCGCCTCACCAGCGTCCACAGCACGGGCGGCGTGAGCGTCATCACGCTACGGCGCGGCCTGCTGACGTCACGCCGCCCGAAGAAGCCCGGGAGCAGCGACAGCGCCGGGGAGCCAGGTAAGCTGATGAAGTCAGTTTATTATTTTTAATTATCTTCACACCTGCTGGGGGGCCTAATTCTACCTACCCCTGGGGGGGGCCCTAATTCTACCTAACCCTGCTGGGGGGGGGGCTAATTCTACCTACACCTGCTGGGGGGGGCCTAAATTCTACCTACACCTGCTGGGGGGGGGGCCTAATTCTACCTACACCTGCTGGGGGGGGGCCTAATTCTACCAACACCTGCTGGGGGGGGGCCAAATTCTACCTACACCTGCTGGGGGGGGGGCCTAATTCTACCTACACCGGCGGGGGGGGCCTAATTCTACCTACACCTGCTGGGGGGGGACCTAATTCTACCTACACCTGCTGGGGGGGACCTAATTCTATCTACACCTGCTGGGGGGGGCCTTAATTCTACCTACACACTGCTGGGGGGGGCCTAATTCTACCTACACCTGGGGGGGGGCCTTATTCTACCTACACCTGCTGGGGTCCCTTATTCTACCTACAGACCTGCTGGGGGGCCCTAATTCTACCTACAGACCTGCTGGGGGCCCTAATTCTACCTACAGACCTGCTGGGGGACCTAATTCTACCTACGTCTGCTGGGGGGGGGGCCTAATTCTACCTACGTCTGCTGGGGGGGGGGCCTAATTCTACCTACGTCTGCTGGGGGGGGGCCTAATTCTACCTACGTCTGCTGGGGGACCTAATTCTACCTACGTCTGCTGGGCCAATAATAAATTGGGTATCACTGTAATTGTATCGACCCACAAAGTAAAACTTTTTTTTAAAACTATATTCCGGCCCTCCGATGGTCTGAGGGACCGTGAACTGGCCCCCGGTCTAAAAAGTTTGAGGACCCCTGGTCTAGAACATGCCTGATTTATGAACCCGCTCTACAGCGGGTCATAAATCAGGCGCATTCCAGTGCTCAGGTGACATTTCTGGCTCAGGTAAACCACTTTGAAAGTGCGCTACCTGTTCCAGAAGTAATGCGCCCAGAAATGCCGTAGCGTAGCTATAAATATGTAGCTTCGCTATGGTTCTAGTGCGCCCCGCCTCCCGCATGGGGGGAACGGGTCTATGCCTGATATCGGGCTGAAAAGACACCAGATATCTGGCGCAGCCCCGTTCATACATGCCGCCCTTTGTGATCAGCTGCTTTTCAAAGTTCATTCTAACAAGTAGAGATTGACTAAAATAAAAAATACTTTTAAAAGGACAAATTTAGTCAACGTTATCATATTAGTTATTGGTGTAGTCTGTGATTATATGGACCTCCACAAAATTTTACCATGCTTGACAAAGAAAGGGTAACTTTCGAAACGTCGCGACACTGCACTTCGTGCAGGTGGCTCTGTATCTCCTTAGGATCTTGTTGCTATTTAAACTAATGATCACCAAACCGTATGTTATATAACCCTAAATGGGGATGCATGTGTTACCAGAAATTGAGAGACTGTTTGACCTTGCACATTTAAATGAATTTTTTTGTTCTACATTTTGTACATGTTTTACAAGAAAATTTGAAGTAAAGAATGTGTTTTAAACTATTATTACCATGCTTGTGACTATATAAAATTACCTCTACTAAATTTGTCACATGAATGCAACCAATCACTTAGGGTGCGTTCCCACGGCTTTGCCGGTTGGTATTTGTCCGGTTTTGCGGCCATCCCCACGGCCGCGGGGGGGGGGGGACATTTTTTCTCTGTGATGAGCGGAGAAAAGCCCTCCCCCTTCACATTGGCTAGCACAGATTCCGTCCGGAAACCGGACGGAAGATTGTGCTTCCACAATGTTTTGCTGCCGGACCGCGGGTGGTAAAGCCGCCGGACAGAATAACCACGCAGTGGGGACTGCTGCACGGGTTTTCCATAGAGCACCATTGTGCTCATTTTCGGCCGGTTTTTCAGGCGGTCTGGAAAACCGGCTGAAAAACCGGCCTAAAACCCGTGCAGTGGGGACATGCCCTTACTGGTAATCACTTACAATCAATTACCGGCAACCAATCACACCCTGCTCTAAGCATACTGCAGTTCAATTCACCAATGTGCTTTTTCTCATAACTCACCAGAAGATCCATTTGACCGAATTCCTCCTTTAGTAGGTAATGCACATGCTTATTTATGCCCTAGTTTAACCAATTCCTGACCATTAATCCCCCTTTCTGACCGGGCACATTTTACTGTAAGAGGGCATTTGGTTTTTGGACATACCTTGTAGTTCAGGATTAATGATTAGGGAGCTGTCTTCTTGTAGGTGGGTGAGGCCATTCTTATAAACATTCTGCTCGTTTAAGCCTTCTTCACTCTGCACCAGGACACCTTCCACATTACTCACTTTACAGCTGATCCCGCATCCAGGGACCGCCTGGAAATTAGTGCAATATCCCAGTGATTCAGTGCCAAGCTCCTACAGAAAGCCAAATTATACATACTTATAATAATCATACTTAAAGGGTTTTCTCATCACAATGATTACCTTTTAACATGTAAGGAAATGTAAATGAAGGCTATTATCAAATATATTGCTCCCTTTGTTTTGCTTTTATCAGGAGATAATGAAGATTTTAATCTCTTCAGGAGATAAAACACAAGTTTCTTTGGTTACCGGTCACCTCTCCCCACCTCTCTCTCCTCTGTCTCTTATCTGACTGATATAAGCTGCCGTCATTCATTCAGTTCCGAGGAGTCACTCCCTGCAGAATCTTATCTCTAGCAACAGAGTTTATTTGCCTAACTAAATGAGCTTTCACTCTTTAGAGCTCTATAGCCTTGTATAGTACATTTTATAAACCTTTTGCACTCATCTCACTGTAACAGGAATTACTAGGAATAGCAGAGTTGATACGTGAATCACCGCTATAGAACCACCCACAGTCTGGCCAAGATTTGCGAGTCTAAAGCTTGCTTTGACTCTGTGAAACAGCATGGTGAGAAAACTTTAAGTTGCCCAAAGGTAACACAGCAGTGTCCTAGGACATGACATCGTTTTTGCAATTGTATAAGTCAAATTTATGGAGGGTTATCATGCTGTGCTATTTTTTCTATCATTCCTGAAGGAATTTGCAACAGAGGTTGAATGGAAGTGAAGAGTGCCCAAGACTGCATGCTACCGTGTTTCCCCGATAGTAAGACGTAGCGGAGAGTTTAGGGACGTCGACTAATGTAAGACGTACCCCGAAAGTAAGACGTAGTAAACTACGTCGTCTGCGCTCGGGCGCTGCGATGGCCCGGGCGCCGACAGGGACGCTTCAGCTATATGCGGCTCCTCAGGGAGCACATATAGCTGAATGCCGAGTACAGCACACAGTGTCCGGGCGCTGCGCTGGCCCGGGCACTGTCCGCGATTCCTTCACCTATATGCGACTCCTCCGGAGCGCATATAGGTGAAGGAATACCACTGCGGGGCACAGAGCGAGCGCTCCGTGCTCCACAGTGGCCTTCGTGCGACCACAGACTGGCTGCTGTCCGGAGCTCCCGGCACAGGCAGCGTGTGTCATCACGCTGCGTGCACGGCCTGATGATGTCACCCGCCTGTGCCGAGAAGAAGATAGAGCAGAGAGGAGAGCGCGGGGATCCAGGTAAGTGATTGTTTTGTTTTTTTATTTTTATATTATTGCCTACAGCTGCCTATACCTGCCCTATACCTGCCTACAGCTGCCTATACCTGCCCTATACCTGCCTACAGCTGCCTATACCTGCCTACAGCCGCCTATACCTGCCTACAGCCGGCCCTATACCTGCCTACAGCTGCCTATACCTGCCTACAGCTGCCTATACCTGCCCTATACCTGCCTACAGCCATCCCTATACCTGCCTACAGCTGCCTATACCTGGCTACAGCTGCCTATTCCTACCCTATACCTGCCTACAGCCGGCCCTATACCCTGCCTACAGCCTGCCCTATACCTGCGTATGGGGCCATATACCTGCCAATATAAGACATACCCCGAAAGTAAGACATAGTGAGACTTTTGGGGGTAAAAAGAATGTAAGACGCTGTCTTACTTTCGGGGAAACACGGTAGTAGATATTGATGTACATAAATTAGTCCATTTTTGCCTTATGAATTCCAGACTGATAAACATTCACATACAAATCCATTTCTTTACCTCCTTGCAGTACTTTGTCACAGCCATTCCCAGGGGATGCTCGCTGCAGGCCTCTGCAGTACCAACTACGGCAAGCATTCTTTTCAGGGGCATCTTGCCTACCTCACCCAGTAGAAGGACTCTCATGACTTTAGGGACCCCGTGTGTAATTGTTCCAGTCTTATCAAACATCACTGTATTTATCTAAAAGGAAATCACCAATTCAGTATTAGCAGGGAGCGTCTGCAACAGGTAGATCACACTTTTTGTAAATTTAAAGGGAATGTGTCATCAAAAATGACTTATTGTTTAACTCACATTTTTATGTACAACACATTTTTTAAGAATTTTTGGTTATATTTTTTTTTAATTTTCCAAATCACTTTCAATATTTTTTAATAATTCTTAAGTCCTGCAGTTTTCATTTTGGCCACTAGGCCTTAGTCTGACACTTCCTGTTCTGAGAGAAGGATTCTCAGTTGTCTGCTCATTATCAGCACAAGCAGGGTCAAACTGAAAGGAGACACCAGTGTGAATAGATCACAGGATCCACCAGTCACAAGAGGAGATAGTCACAGTTCACCCTTTCACCTCCCTGCACAGAGCATGACTAGAAACCTCTCCTATAGAAGTCAATGGGACTGAGTCAGTCTTAAGTCTCCTATGTGCATGAAGCTGCTGTAAAGCATCTCTCTGACTGCTGTTAAAGTAGTGCAAACAAGGCCTAGTGGCCAAAGTGAAAACTGCAAGACTTAAGAATTATTAAAAAATATTGAAAGTGATATGAAAAATTAAAAAAACACACAACCAAAAGCTCCTAAAAAAATGTGTTTAACATAAAAATGGGACTTAAACAATGGACTCATTTTTTGATGACACATTCCCTTTAACATGGAAAGATTAGCAGTGGTATCATTGCATGTTTATAACGTGAGCTGGAACGTCCCACCATAGAAAACAGTCATTAAGGCACGTCCCTATATTTTCCGCATCAGACACATAAGCACGGTCTACAAGTCTTTTGTGTCCGATACAGAAAGCGTATAGGTTCAGTTAATATGGGAAAATATAGTCTATTTCGGACTACAATAGCCCTATAGATCTCTATGGCTCAGTCATGGCCTCGCCATGGTATCCAACAGGATAAAGTTTTCATGGTTTTCCAATGGATACCACAAACAAGGGGTAAAATGTGATGTGAATGGGGCTAGTAGGAACACAGCTGAATGAACAAATTAATAACCTGTTGTTACCATTCTTGGTAATAAACATTTCCAAGAGGAATAATTGTGGAATGCCACAGTACTGAGTGCACCGTAACTGTTATTTTATGATGAATGCAAGAGCTCTGAGAGAACCTCTTCAAAGGGTTGTGTGACTTTGATAAAATAACTTGTGTCCAAAACGCGTTGGTTTTTCTGAGCCAGATGTCAGGGTTCTATTCATCACCCTTTTTCATAATAAATTTAATCAAGATGAAATAAATTTTGAAGTTTAACTATTATCATTTATCGCACGTCTGGTTGTGCTGGATTATACACCCCTTTCTCTTTGTATTGTTTGCCTACGCCATTTTGTCCTGAGCACCTTAAGGGATTAAAGGCTTGGTTATCAGAGATCTACTAATGTGGTGAGCTGAGCAACTTTTTCTCTTTCTGCAAGCCTTTTGGGAATAAGAGTACAGGCAGTCCCTGAATTGCACCACTCCGACTTACATCTGTCCCCTAGTTACAAACAAAGACTTTTGGGGCATGCTGGCACTTGTAGTTCCATGTTCCACAGCAGATAAATAGCTGTGGAACGACAAATTCCAGCATGCCACAGCAGCACGTGAGGTGAAATCTTGTCAACAGGGGCACAGACCGCAAAAGAAATGTAAAAACCCTTCCCTGTACTATCATTTAATAAATATACCTGTTCCAGCTTGACAAATTCAATTTAAGAACACACCTACAGTCCCTATCCCGTTTTTAACCCGGGAACTGCCTATACTTAAATTGGCGTTTCCGTCTCAGACATTTATCACATATCGATAGGGTATGCCATAAATGTCTGATAAGTGCTGGTCCCACCTATGTGACCTCAATGTATTTAGAAAATAGAAGGTCCCTTACCCACCACCCCCCTGCTAATGCCTTGGCTGCACAGAACAGAGAAGAGCACTCTATTTCAATGGGAGTTTCAAGTACAGCTAAAAGCACTTATGGGGACCCAGGTTCTCCATCTCAGACAGGGGCATAACTACCGGGGTAGCAGATGTAGAAGCTGCCACGGGGATCGGGCTCTTAGGGGGCTCGGGCCCTTGGGTAGCTGCTAACACAGCTACATTGTCTAACTACATGTCCTGGTAAATGTTCCTCGTCGGGGAGGCGGGCGAAAGGGAGGGGGGTTGGGGGCCCAATCCAAAAGTTTTCTATGGGGCCCAGGCTTCTCTAGTTACGCCCCTGATCTCAGAGGTGGCATATCCCATCAATAAACCATAAATATCTGACATGGGGCTATGCTTGGAAATGCACATTGGAACGGACAGTGTAGTCTTATGTGTAAAATAAAGAATTGGTTTTTATACTATATGTTTTCTCTGTTGTAAAAATGTATTGATACAGTTACTTTGGAAAATTTTAGAGGATTATATCTGTACTTGCTACCTAAGTGCTGTTTTAGTTTGTAATTTGCTTTGAAGGACAGGGGGAGGTCATCATGTTTATTTGGTTGGTTCTTGAGGTCTTGATGTATCTTTTTAAGGAAAGATTTAATATTGATATAATATAATTTTAATATTCATGTGAAATTGCAAAAAGTATACGTTGTATAAACAAGTATCTGCTTTGCCTTCCTTAAAGGAGTTGTATCATTTCATTGAATGGTCTTCAGAATAAGGGGACAGTGAAAACAAGCAACTTTGCAATTGGATGTCATTAGCAAAGCTGCCTTGTTTTCACAGGATCCCTTATCTTCTGTTTCTGTTTACACTGATCTCCAGTGCTGGTCGGATCCCCCTCCTTGCATTTCACTAGCTGAGAGCTCATTTACATTCTGTTAAGCCCCCAGTCGGCTGTATTCATGGAGCTTGCATTCCTGCCTTTCACTCAAAGTAAGGGAGCAGCATATTTTCACTCTGCACAGCCAGAAGAAACAGAATTACACTGCAGGGCTTGTACAATAAGGAAACCGCACAATTGTGTGTCGATCCCTGCCTCTCCTGCATAGAAGGGAAATCTGTGCCGTTCATAGAAAGCTGTAACAAATCTCCAGCTGTGAGAGGAGAAGAGATCAGTGCTCAGTCTAGATTGAATGCAGCCTGTGGTATGTATACAGCTCTTACAAAATAAGACTGATAGGGAGAGACACAGTGACATGTGGACTCAGAAGGGGATGGGGAGGAGAGTCCCGGGAGCCAGCATGAAGGGGGATGATGTCACCCAGCTGGGAGGGGAAGAAAAGCCCTTGCATTTCTAGAGTTGAGAAGCTGAGAGCAGTTTGAATCAGCCGAACTAAAGAAGCGATACATCCCCTTTAATCTTCAAAAATGTTTGCAAAATAATGAGCGGGAACCAGAACAAGAGAATTCATATTGTTGGTGATCCCAGGCTCCATTATACTTGCACATCTGGTTTACCTGTGAGCAGGGTCATCTTATCTCAGTTATGTCACACTGTGTTTCTAACAGAAGCAGACCAACCTTATGTGCCATCTCCAGGGGCTCTCCGCCTTTGATGAGGATGCCATTCTGTGCAGCCACTCCAGTACCCACCATCACAGCAGTGGGAGTAGCTAGGCCTAAAGCACAGGGACAGGCAATAGACAGCACAGTAATGGCAGTCTGGAAGCCAACCCTGATGATTATCTCAGTCTTTGAAATGGTTTTACTGTAATCCTGAAAGTAAAGAATAAACTCAACAACAATAAAGAATAAAATTAACAAAAAAATTATTGAAAACTTTGAAATATTGAAAGGATCATAGTAGCTTTCTGAGTTAAAGGGTTGTCTCACTACAAGGATCGCTTTTTATATTAAAGATCTTGCAAAAACAAGTCACTTTGCAATATGTGTCCATTAACAGTGTCGTACCTAATCCTAGATATCCCCTCTTGTATGGGCATCAGCTCCTCAGGTCACTATAGCTACAGATCTGTTTTCTCTCCTGATAGGCTGCCAGTACTGGTTGCTATAGCTACAGACCTGGCTTCTACTGCAGCCTAGTGTAAGCCAGTAAACACGCCCCTGAATTCAAAACGATACCAAGAAAAAAACAGGATGAATCGATGTAGTGAGACAACCCCTTTAAAGGGATTGCCCATTTTTTTTTTAGAAATGGACGGTACTGCTGCCCTGATAAAAAAAAAAAAAAAAAAAAATCATATTCCCCTTCTTTCTCATCTCTGTTCAGGCGCTGACCATGAGGGCGGTGTCTCCCCATCTAAGTCTGACATCACCGTTTGGAGCTGTTCACTTCAGGACATTGATGACAGGCAGGAACATGTGACAACTGCAGCCAATCAGCGAGTGCAGCAGTAACATTCCAGCTGCTATAGAGTAAGGAAAACAAGAGAGAGATGGCCGCTGAGTCAGTGCTGAAACAGACGAGGGTGGAGGGGAGTAGGATTTTTTTTTTTTAATCAGCGGTAACTAACTTTTTTTTTTTTCTTAAAGAAAAGAGCAACTCATTTAATAATAAACTGAATTAGTATATATATAACGCGACATGTCAGAAAAGAGGCAACGCCACACCAGTTTTAAGGCGCATTAAATTAGTGTATACTGTGTATAATGTGCCTGAATGAATGAACCTGACAAAAATCTGGCGTCTGGTATACCTTGCATAGTAAAATTGATGTGCCTAATCTAGGCGCATAGCATATCATTGCTAGCATATTTGATGCGCCTACTTTAGTTACATTCAAATGCGTGGTGCCTGACGTATAATGCGCCTTGTTTTGGTGTATTACAGGTCATTTATATAGAGAATAGGGCGTCAACAGTTTTTTGGCACAAAATACACCAAAAAAGTGGCACAGTCCTAATTCGACATGTCGCCCATAGTGCATAAGACTTGTGTACCAGCTGGACAGTACGTTCATCTGGGAAGTAGGGAGTAACAGCAGCTCTCACTTGGCATTGCACTGTGAAAATGTAGGCCCTTTTTTGCTGACAAAAAAGTAGTTTGTGCCTGTAAGAGTGATGAGGGACCGTCATGTAGTTCATACAGTGGCGGAACTACCACCGTAGCAAGTGTTATGGGGCTTGCACTCAGTGATGCGCACAGAGTTTGGGATGAGGAGGAAGGGAGGGGGACTGTACTGGCTGAGAGCAGCTCATGACAGGAAGCTGCTACCATGTGGCCCCGCTGTGTCTTCCCAAGACTTCTGGACTCCCTGCATGAGTGAGTCAGCTGCACTGCATACAAATGTATGTGTATATGGATGTGACTATATGTATATATGTTGTGTTTCGGTGTCTGCAATGTATATGTATGAATATATATCTGGGTGTGTAGATGTGTGTGATGTTTGTTGTTAGAATCTACTCAAGTGACCAGTATTCAGTGCATGGCAATAAAAAGGAGTAATGCGTCTGGCATGTGAGTGGCATATGCAGGATGCATCTGGCATGTGAGTGGCATGTGCGGGATGTGTCTGGCATGTGAGTGGCGTGTGCGGGATGCATCTGGCATGTGAGTGGCGTGTGCGGGATGCATCTGGCATGTGAGTGGCGTGTGCGGGACACGTCTGGCATGTGAGTGGCATGTGCGGGACGTGTCTGGCATGTGAGTGGCGTGTGCAGGTAACGTCTGGCATGTGAGTGGCGTGTGCGGGATGCATCTGGCATGTGAGTGGCGTGTGTGGGATGCGTCTGGCATGTGAGTGGCGTGTGCGGGATGAGTCATTCCCAATGAAACATGCAACAGTTTGCTATAGGGCCCAGTCATTTCTAGTTACACCCCTGTGTCCAAACAATAAGTCCTCAGTGTCGGTCATGAGACAAAGGTAAGGCTGTGATCACGGCGGAAGAGCAGACACACATGTTTTGTGGAGACAATATACGAAGTCTCACAAGAGATGACAAAAATAAAAGGAGAAACTTGGAGAATAAAATGTCAGTAGATGATTTCAAGATTTGGAAAGAGGAACATGAATACATAAAATTAGTTGGATTTACATTAAAGGATAATGAAACCATAACTTACTGGGAAATATTTTAGTATGACATCAAAATTCACAAAGCCAACAGTGGTCCATCCAATCAATGTCACAATGGAAATGCTAATTATAAAAGGGACAAAGTAACCACTTATTTTATCTGCCAGCTGTTGGATCGGTGCCTGCAAAATGAAACAATGAGAGAACCCGCTTATAGTGACGTTTATCACACATCTATAAGAAATTTTCATAGAGAGAATCATTAAATAAGGCTCTACAGCATATTTTCTTATACCTTGGACATCTGAGCCTCTTCTACTAACTTTACAATTTGTGCCAAGGTGGTGTCAGAGCCAACATGAGTTGCTTCTACAAGGACTGATCCATGAGCATTAATGGATCCAGCAATGACCATGCTCCCTGGCTTCTTCCTGACTGGCATAGGCTCCCCTAAAAGACAAACCGGGAAACATAGTAAGTGAGCAACATGTCGTCCAAATGTAGTGTTCTTATAATGGGTTTCCAGGATTAGGGAAATATAGATGCTTTTTTCCAGGAACAGCACCACTCCTGTTGATAGGTTGTGTCTGGTATTGCAGCTTGCTTCCACTGAAGTGAAGGGGGCTGAGTTATAATTCTGCCAACAATTAGAGAGGGGCAGAGTGGTTCTTTAAAGGCAGCCCTGTTTTTCTAGTTTTGAACCAACCAATGACTTCATGTATGCTAATCATCTGATGGGGCTGCACTAGTAAACCAGGTGTTCCTAAATGGCCCTAAATAAAGTAAAGATCCAGAAGATGCTCTTACATCAATATTGGGCCAAAGCTATTTAGCCAGCAGTTATCAGGTCTTGACCTTGCTGTTAACATACATGTTCTCCTCTAATGTTTAAGTATCCATACACCTTTATGGTTCTCTCCCCAAAATGAAACTTAACCCACCTACAGCTACATGAAAGGCCTCTCACCCTGTTCTGCCCTGACAAGGGGCAAACAGCCCGTGAAACAGCAGTGTGAAGATGAAAGGCTCTCTTCAAGTGGAGGAGATACCGGTTTGGCTTGAGATCCCTCGTCATGGTTCAAGGCTCCATAATGGGTTGGATGTGACTTTTAGAGGTGCCACTTCCAATAGGTGGCACAAGTTGCCTAGCTCTCTGCCCCAGAACTCTTATTTAATCTTATGGAGCATTGCATAGCCTATATGTCTCCTTATAACTTTATGATCCTCACCCCAAGGAGAACATTTGTCCGCTTTCCTGTAGGTCACATAACATAATTATGGAGGTAGGAATATAAGTGGCAAAAAAAGCCAATCCCACAAATGAGTTCCCACACAAGCGGGTAGCTGTACATTAATTTGTGTATACACGGGTTTACCGGTAGTTTGGATTCTAAGATTTACTAGTGAATTGTAATTTAGCAATGTCCCCCCTCAGTGATGGATATATAACTGTAAAGTAAATCACCTGGCAGCAGATGTGGATTCCTATTGAAACCATTCTAAGAACACTTCCCAAAACTATTAAGTCCCATGCCAACTGCTCCAAAAGCTGCACAGATTTGTAATGGTTTTCTAAGTGCAAGAGAGAAGACCACGCTTCACCTGCACAACAAAGACTTCAATGACTCTGGAGATTGTGAGAGGCATTTGCTTATTTGGGTGTCTGCATTCACCGGGAACCCTAATAAGCATGTGAAGGAACAGTTTGCACATTCTTGTAGGACTGATGCAGGGGTGGACATGGAGGCTCACTAGGTAAAGGGGCCTACTCGCTCTCACTGTAAAGCAGCTTCCTACTGTCTTATCACATTGCATTTATTGGGTGCATTCCTACATTTTGGTTGCTACATATGATCCCTGTGATCAAGCACGAGCGAAATGCGTGTCGGGGGGGTCACACTTCCCATCCCTTCTCCCACACCAGGTGCATTGGGCCTCGCTGACATATCTTCCTATTCCGGTCAGACATTTCATGTGATCTTCATTTGTTATATTTGTATATGCATTATATATGTAATTCAGTCCCTCTAATACCTTCTGGTGTTACTAGCACTCATGGTGTTATATGTGACAATATGAGAGATCAATTGAGGGGAGTGTTTCTAGGAGTCCTACTGATTTTTATCATTAAATTTTTTTGTGATTTTTTAAATAATTTTTATTAAATTAAAAAAAAATATTTTTTATTGACATAGAGCATATACATTCTCTTTTTTGGTATTTTCTGTATGTACACTACCATTCAAAAGTTTGGGGTCACTTAGAAATGTCCTTATTTTTTAAAGAAAAGCACAGTTTTTTTCAATGAAGCTAACATTAAATGAATCAGAAATACACTCTATACATTGTTAATGTGGTAAATGACTATTCTAGCTGCAAACGTCTGGTTGTTAATGCAATATCTACATAGGTGTATAGAGGCCCATTTCCAACAACCATCACTCCAGTGTTCTAATTTTACATTGTGTTTGCTAACTGTGCAAGAAAGCTATTGGATATTTTGAACACCCTTGAAAACTCTTGTGCAAGTATGTTAGCACAGCTGAAAACAGTTTTGCTGATTAGAGAAGCTATAAAACTGACCTTCCTTTGAGCTAGTTGAGAATCTGGAACAATACATTTGTTAGTTCAATTAAACTCAAAAAAACGGCCAAAAAAAAAAAAGAATTTTCATGTAAAAACCGACAGCTATTCTTGTGCTGAGAGAAAAAGGGGGCTATTCCATGCGAGAAATTGCCAAAAAATTGGGTTTTTCCCTTACTTCGGTGTGTACTACTCCCTTCAGGGAGAGAAAAAAAGGCTCAAACCCAGAGTAAAAAGAAAAAGTGGGGGGCCCCGCTCCCAAAAAATGGGCAAAAAGGGAAGAAATACATTAGAGTCTCTAGTTTGAGAAAAAAAAATGTCTAAAGGCCCTTTAAAAGGGCGGGGTTTCTTTAAAATTTGAAACCGCAAAAGCCAGGGGTCAAAATCTACGTGAAGGGGGCGATTCCGGATGCGGGCCCCCTTCCCAGGGCAGAGTGGCAAAAAAAAACCCTTTTATCTGAAACTGGCTAAAAAAAGGAAAAGATTAATATGGGCTAAAAAAAACCCCGGGCACTGGACAGAGGAAGATTGGAAAAAAGGGTTTTTGGGAAAAGCCCGGAATCGATTTTTGAGGTTTTTTGGATCAACGGGAAGAAATTTGTGAGACGCGAAAAACAAAAAAAGTTTGCTGGCAGGTGCTGACCCCACTGTCAAGCAGGGGTGGAGGGTAATGTGAGGGGTCGGGGGTTGCTTTGGAGCGGGTTTAAAAGTGGGGTTTTTTTAAAATTTTAAAAAAGGGGGATTGTGGCCCCTTTTGGGTGGCTCCATTGTTGGTCAAACTGGGGTTTGTTTGGAGAGAACAGAGTGATGAGTTAAAAACAGGAGGAAAAAAAAGGGGTAAGTAAACAAACCTCTTTTTTTTAATTCTTCAATCTCATTAACTTTTTTTTTTTTCTTTCTTTGCGGTTGCCCCGGGATAATGGGCAGCTTCATGGAAATTTCCGCTTTGCCCCATTGCCTTATGTATGCAAAATGGAGCAAGAGATCCAGGTGGGGAATTACCGCAGTAGCAGATGTGGCATGTTGCTCTTAGTAGCTCGCATTTTAGACCTAGGGGGAGCAAAATGCGCACTGAGGGTGTTTTGGCTCAAGATTTTAGAAAACTCTTCTTTTCTTTTGTCAAACAGTTAGGGGGGTTTAAATGTTGGGGGTGGGTTTTGGATCAGCGGGGGCCCCCGTTTTAGCGGGGTTTTAAACTTAGAAGGGGGAGCTCTGGGGGTTTACCAAAAAAAGGAAAGGGCCCAATTTCTCCTCCTGAGTTTCCCTAGAAAAAATTGCCAATTTGGGTGTTAAGTTTGGGGAATAAATTTCCCAGAAAGGGGCACCCCCTAGGGGGCCCACTGCATTTCCTAGCACCCCGGAAGAGAAACCCCAACTAGTAGTAGGGGGGAGGGGGAATTTGCATTTAAAAAAAAAGGAAAGTTGTATTGTAGGGGATTCTATAATCGGAAGAGGGGATAGAAAAATTTGTCGCCGGGGAACACCATAAACCCGAATGGTTTGCTTCTCCCGGGGGCCCCGGGGTTCGGGAAGGGGTGGCGGGTGGAAAAAATTAAACTGGGGGGGTATGGGGGTTTAAAACCCAAAGCTTTTTGTGGCCATTTTGGGAAAACAAATTGAAAGAATACAGGGTTTGGTGGGGCCCCTTTAAAAGAATAATTTTTAAAAGATCTAGGTTCAAAGCTAAAGGGGGAAGGCCCCTAAAGGGTTTTGGTTCTCCGGAATACTGCTGGTGCCAGCGCTTTCAGGAAAGCAGCGGGAGTCGGGGATTTTAAAGGCAGGGTAAAGTTTTTGGTGTAGGCCGGGGGTTTTGGGATCTTAGGCATGGGTTTATTTTTCATTGGGGTTTAAAAATCTGTTTTCAAACAGAAAATTTTTGCCCCTGAATAAAAAGGGGGTTTGGGCGTGCTGGGGGAAAAAAATTTCTAAAAAGGGGTTGGGGGGGGTTATTTAAACGGGATGGGGGAGGGGGGACAATATAGAAAATGAGAAGTAGATAGGTTAGGATTTGGGCCCGGGCCCTATATGGCAGGGGGGAGAAGTGGGGGGGGGAGGGGGAAATTTGCCCCGTGGAAAAGGAGACCCATGGTTGAAAACCCAGCTTTTTGAGATTTTAGGTCCCCCAACAATATCTCATGTAATTCAGGGAAATTTACAAACTGGTAAAAAAATTATCAATGCGGTTTTAAAAAAGGTTTTAAGAAATAACCCCCTGCCATATCTGAAAGGGTAATTTTTTAACCCCTTGGCCATCTACCGAAAGGAGAAAATTTTTTAATCGAATCCCGTCTTTAAAAAAAGGTAACGTTTAATCCCATGCGGGTTTTACTGTTCTTTTTTTGGGGTATGATACCTTTGCCGTTAATGAACTTGTTTTTTTACAATCCCAACCGTTGAGGGAAAGTTTTTAAAAAACTAAAAAGGGGAAAATTAAAATTTGGTTTTTCAAAAATTCTAGAAGTCTTGAAAACCCAAAATGGGGGAACTTGAGGCGCTAGTTGTAGAGAAGCTCATTGATGTGGTGGTTTTTTGCTAAAAAATGGTTTGGGCTCCTCGCATGATTGGGCGGTCAACTTAAAGGGTTTTTAAAATTTTTTTGGGAAAAAGACAGAGCAAAACAGGAGGGGAGGAGGAGTTTGTCTGTATGTAAGGGGGGGTGATAGAAGGCAAATGTGAAAGAGGTAAACGGGGGCGGGTAGAAATGTTTTGGGGGTAACATTGTGGGGGGAAAATAAAAGGGGGGATTAATTTAAGAAAATTTTATTTTTGGTGTAATCTTACCCCCCGGGAAACATCACTGAGGAGATGAAAAACGATGAAAAACAAAAGGGTTTTGCGGGGCCGCACAGGAAGGTCCCGTGTAAAAAATTGGGGACCCCAATTTCCCAGGCATGATTTGGGGGCCCGGGTTTCTGCATGACTGAAAAGGGAAGGAAGTTCCTCAATCTGTTAAGGATAATTTTAGGGGGGCATTTTGTGGAGGACCCCACTAAAAAGTGATGCTCTGTTGGATCTGGTCTTTTTTAAAAAAAGCGAACTTGTTGGAGTGGTCACGGTTTTGAAAAAATTTTGGGAAAATGTGAACCCCAATATAATTCTTTTTAGGTAAACTGGAAAAAAAAAAAAAACAGGGGCGGGGAAGGGAAAAAAATTTAATTTTAAAAAGGGGCCCAAAATTTTTCCCTTTTTGAGGGGCGCCCTTCAGGACCTTGACGGGAGAAATTTTTTAGCAAATAGTGATATAGAAACCAAAAAGGGGGGCTTTTAATATACTTTGGGGGAAAAAATTTTTTGGGAAAATTTAAAACCTATGGGTAACAAGTTAGGGGACTAAAAAATAAAAAACATTGGGTTTACCTTTTGTTAAGGGGGGGCAAAAAAACAATTTAAAAAAAAGGGGATTTTAAAAATTTAATCAAAAGGGGGTCGGCATCAGCCTTTGAAAAATTTCAGAAAAGCTTTAAAAAAATCTGTAAAAAAGTGAATTTTAAAAACACCTAAAATTTTAAAATGAAAGGAGGTGGCCCAAAAGGGAAAAAAGGGCTAACCCCAAGAAATTTTTTAAGAAAATAAATGCCAAAAAGGGCCAAAATCAGAGCAAGTGGGACCCTTTTAAAAAACCCGTATGGGGGGGCTGGTTTACTTGGACCAAGAGAAGGCCCGAGGTACTAAATAGGTTTTTCCCGCTCAGTATTTACTTTCAATGGAAGTAGGTTTATAGGGGTTGGGGGCCAAAGTGCAGATGTAGGTGGGGGGCACTAATGTTAATACATATCTGCTATAAATTTAAATTGGTCAGGGGTAGAAAAATTCCCAAAACCAAAAATTAAATAAACTGGGAAAGTGAACAAGGGGTCCAGGCCCCGATGACCTTCACCCAAAAGGGTTTTTTTAAAAAGGGTCAGCTTGGTTACCCGGGGTGCCCCGTTACTTTATATTTTGGGGGATTTCCCCGGTGACTGGTTTGTTTCCCGGAGAATGGCGCAAGGCCCAAAAGTAGTTCCCCTCTTCAAAAAAGGGTTTCCCGTTTGCCCAGGTAATTTTAGACCAGTAAGTTTTACATCTGTTGTGGGAAAAAAGTTTTTTAAGGGTCATAAGGGACTTATACAGGGTATGAGTACAAAAAACAAATAATTTTAAAGTTGGGGAGCTTTGGATTTTTCTTAAAGGACAGAGGGTGTGAGCCAATATGTTTTATTTTTATGAAAAGGTGGGGTAGAAGTTGGATAGCAGGGCAGCTTTGGATATTGTGTTTTTAGATTTGCAAAGGATTTTAAAATGCCCCGCATAAAACGGGTTTTTTTTTGGGAAACTTTGAATCCATTGGGGTTTGAGATAACGTGGTAAAATTGGATTTTTAAAAAATGGGCTGGGGATCGTACTAAAGGTGGGGGTAAAGGACTCCTATCTGGTGGTCCCCCGGGTTTTGAGTTGGGGTCCGCAGGGTCGGGATTGGGTCCTCTCTCATTTTAAAGTATTTTTTAAGATATTGGGGAAGGGGGCCCAATAGCACGGTTTTTTGATTTTTGCAGATGACCCCAAGCTATGCGGGGGAGTGCAATTTGGGGAAAATTTCCCTAAATTTGGGAAGCAGACCTGGGCACATGGTTTCTTGGGGGATCCCCTTTGGCAAATGGGGTTCAATGTGGGTAAATGTAAGGTTCTGCATCTGGGTAGAAAAAAATTACAGGCATCATATGTCCTAGGGGGAGAAAAAATTGGAAATGCTTGTTGAGAAAGATTTGGGGTTTTTTGTAGATCAGACTACAGAACAGCATGCAAAGTCAATTTAGCAGCCCCCAAAAGGGAAAGTAAGGAAATTTGGGGTGTATTAAAAAAGGCCCTGGGGGCTGCGGGAAAGGATGTAAATTTTACCCCTGTTCCAAAAAATTGGTGGTCCCCACTTAGAATTTTGCTGTTCGTTCTGGGCCCCCAGTTTATAGAAGAGATGTTAAAGGAGCTAGAGAGAGTTCAAAGGGCGAGCCCCCCAAAATTTTTTAAAGGGGAAAGGGGGCATTTAGTTATGAGGAGAGGTTAGTAGAATTAACTTATTTAGCTTGAGAAAAGAGGGGTTGGGGAGGGAATTTATTAATTTTTAAATTTTTATAAATGGGCCCTTCAAAAAATTTTTGGGGAAAAAAATTTTTTCAAAAAGGGAAACCCCCCCAAAAGACAAGGGGGGCATTCCCTTCGGGGTAGAGAAAAAAGGATTCCCAAACTCCCGAGGAGAAGAGGTTTTTCACTGTAAGAATTTTGAATCTAAAGGAATTGCCCCCCTGAGGAAACTGGTTTACGAGGAAAAGTAGAGAGTTTCAGAAAAGGGTTTGTTAAAACCCGGAAAATAAGAATTTTACTTTCGTACGCAGGGTATGTAAAATTCTGGATCCCCGGCTGGTGGGGCTCTGGGGTCAGGATATGGTCTCCACTGGAGCAGTTGGGTTTTTGCCCTTTTGGGTTCCCGGGCATTAACCCGTGGTGGGTGGGCTTAAAAAACCCCTTTTTCTCTCACCCCAACCCACCTTTTCCCCCCCCTTGGTTGAAACCCTTTATGGACACGTGTCTTTTTTTAAAAAGTACTATGTAACTATGAAAAAAGGAAGGCCTTTACTCCCCTTTTTTCAAGGCCATGCCATTCTGGGAAAAGCCCCTTGGGTTGGACCAATTTTATTCCCGCAACAGGACAATGATCAAAGGGAAACCCCCGAATTTTGCCAAGAAATATTTTGGGAAAACCCCCGGGGAGCTTGGGGTTTTTATTGTTAAAGGAGTGGCCCAGCGCCCGTCACCAGATAACCCCCCTTGAGCTGTTTGTGGGAAGGCCGGTTGGGGGCGTTTTTTTTGGTACGCAAAAGTTTTCCCTCAAGCCCCTTTCCCAAATTTTGGGGGGGGCTTCTAGAAGCGGGGGTGAAATTTCTCCAGATTACCTCAGCAAATTAAAAAAGTTTGAAGCCCCAAAAGGGCTGCAATGCTGGAATTGCTGCAAAGGGGGCATTATTTGACGGGAAAACAAAGTTTGAAGTTGAAAATTATTATTTCAAATAAAATTTAAATTTTCAAAACTTGTAATGTCTGGACTATATTTCTATTCATTTTGCAACTCATTTGATAAATAAAAGTGACCCCAAACTTTTGAATGGTAGTGTAGGTAAAACCAAGCCTACATGTGGTGGTCAATGGTTGCATGATTTTAGTGGAGAAACTGCTACATGACCAGCAAAATCATGAAGCTTTGTCCAAAATGTGTTGTTGGTTAGGCGACGGGGGGGCCACGCATGAAAACCCCCCCTAAGGAATGAATTTCATGGCTCAAGTTTACTGGTAAATTCTTAGAGAGACAAAAATGGATGCTTTATACCAAACTAGTCAAGAACAAAGGGCTCATATGATATGTTTACTGTTTGTGTCTGGCCCTAAACCGATGCTTTCACCAAACAGCTACTTTTTCTTATGGTACCTTATATTGTCTCTAATATGAAAAAAACAAATACAAATATAGAAACCTGTGATGAGAGACTCGTCTGCCATAGATGTACCCTCTATGACCTTCCCATCCACAGGAAACTTGCCCCCAGGTACAACTTTCACAATATCTCCTCTCTGGACCATTTCTACCGCCACCTGATCCTCCCTGTAATGAACAGAAAATTTGTGAACACCAAACATCAGCCTCTTCAATGACCATAAAGTAGTTTGTCTTCAATGACGTTTTGGGGTTTACCCCGTCAGGTTACTGCCAGGTTGATGTTTCCCCCAAACGTTTGGGGCATCAATGAGCCCGATAAAGGCAAAAAACCTGTTCCCCCCACAAAACATTGTTTGGTGGCAAATAAGAAAATAGAGTGTATTAATGTAAGGGGTTAATCTCATTAAGGCCTTGTTATTTGCGAATTGAGCTTTTAGCATGAAATGCATGTGGATTCTGCACTGAAAACCACATCCAGTTTGGAAACTGCATTCCTTTAGATCTTAATGGAAATCTGCACTGTAGTTAATAATACAAACTATGGTGCTAATTTATTCACCCTGGGGATATGAAATTGCATGCAAGGCAAAAAAAAAAGGATTTTTTTTTGGTTTGCGAAAAAATTCCCAAACCCGGTTTTTTCCCTTTTAATGGGGTGACTGAGTCCATAGCGGCGACAAAACGGCCCAATTAAAATCAAAAAAGCCACAAAATTTTTGAAATTACCCCTTCAATTTTGCCTTTTATTCCCTCGTGGTTTTTCAATGGAAAAAATCAGACTTGTGTACAAGGCCTTATGGCATGTTCACACGGCGTTTGTGAAATACTGTACATATTTGGGTACTTATTGTGTAGTGACAATTGTACCCAAATACGTATTTAACAATGTTCCATTCAGTTTTCATTGATTTCAATGTAAAGTACATCTCGTCCTTTGACGATAATTTTTTTTTACATGTTATTGTTTGCGTTTTTGGGTCCCTACAAAGGGCATGTAAAACTTGATCCATTTTACGCATTTAAAGCCAATGAAAAAATTGGGTAAGTTTTTTCGTCCGAAAAATTTTCAAATACAATCTGGGTTTTGTTTTTTTTGCAAATTCGTTTTGTAAAAACTTATTCAACACGCCGCATGCACAGACCCTTAGTTCTGTGCAAATGGCCGAAAATGCTCTGCGACGTTTAACCACCTCTGCCGAAAAATGTTCAAAGATTAACAATTTAAATCCTTGGTTTAGGAGACCTAATTTTAGCTTTTTGAAGGATTTTAAAATCTCTGCCTTGTCAGTTTAGTTCAGATGTTTGACAATAACTTGTGGTCTGTCACGGGAGGTGAAAGTATTATTTGCAGCTTGGTTTGCATTTCTGTCACCCTTCAGGTTAGGCCCTATGCGATGCGCCATTTCAACTTTACAGCATGTGGGCAGACCTAGTAAATCAGGAATTTCTTGCTCGCACAGTGAGATCAGATTATGTTGGAGGATAGATTCTGGCAGTCCTATGATTCTTAAATTATTGAGCCTGGAGCGGTTTTCTAAGTCCTCAACCTTATCAGTCAGATGTTTATTGTCAGATAGTACCTCCTATAGCTGTGATCTGAGGTCATCTGCGTCCATTTCCAGAGATTGAATTTTAAATTCTAATCCTCCAATCTATCACCATGCTCCCGGATGTCCCCTTTAATTTGTGCAAACATATTGGCTACTGTTGCAGCTAATGTTTCTTGGAGGTCTGGGGCTATTTGTTGAGTGACTTCTGTTGCAATTTTTTTATATCCTCTGGCAGAGAATCGCCATCCCCGGCCACATTTTTCAGAGAAGCCGTTGGATAATCTGGTGGTGAAGAAGAAATGCCCTCCCACTTTGGTGCTGTCAGAGATTCCTCCATACCTTCTGGATCAGCAAGGGCTCCCTTACCCCCTCTCCCTTGTTGTTTAGTAGATTTTGATTTCCCCATTTTTAGGAGATAACGGCCAATATATATATTGGTATGTCCGCTATAAGGAATCAGGGTTCTACCGGTATGTTGCTTGCGAGCGGCTGAGGTTGTTGTGTGTCAATAATGGCTCCGCAAGTTTGTCCCCAGGGAGGGTGATAGTGGCCTGTTATTTATAGGTACAGGGGAGCCAGGTCGTTGGCTGCTGTTTGTGCTGGCTAGTAGAAAGTTAGGGCAGGAGGGATTTGTGCTACAAAGTTGGTTAGTGGCACTGGTCTTCTCACTGTCCCAGCCAGAGTAGATATATTCCACTGCCAGTTATCTGTTATATGAGAAGATGGCGGATCCTTTTCGTGCCCTTCCTCTCCACTCAGGTGTCCGGGCTTCCCAATACAACAGACCAGCTAAATACTTTGGTGCCGAGGATCAGTGGCTCTGAGTCGCCTTGAAGGTCTCTCTCCTGCTCTCCGCGTCTGCTCCCGCCTCTCTCCTTCTGCTATGCCCGCCGCTGCCCGCCTTCTCTTCAAGCTATGTGTGGTTGCCGGTCAGGAAATCCTTCCCTCTCCTCTCAGGTCTCGTCCGTCTCCCTTCTCCTCCCGCCGACTGTGGGGAGTTGTACAGGAATTTGCCGGGTTATATTTGCCGGTTATGTGTTGCGCCTTCTCGGAGCTCCGGCCCACCTCATATCGGCGCCGGACCGGAAGTCCTGGAATATCATTTTAAATGTGCTACACTGCAAGTGCCATTCTCTTTTTCCCCTCAGTTTTAATGGTGGCCGGGGTGACGGACACAGTTAAGCTAGCAGTTGTGCTTTTTCTGTGACTAACACTAATTTCAATAGGAGGTGTGAATATAGGGAAAATACAGAAATTTAAGGGATTATATTTTACTATTTCCTAACACTGTTATGTACAGGAATTAGGGATTTTCTAAAAATATTTTGCTCCAGGGCATATTCTTAAAATCTGTATTTAAATATGGATACCTCTATATACACATGTAAACAGTGTGGATAGTAAAGAAATTAAAGGGGTTGTCCACTATATATTGTTTTTATTTATTTTGTATATGTAACTCCTATTTATTTCTATGGGAGGTGTGGTAACAGGGAAATTACACATACAGTCAGCCAGGTATTGGTAAAGGCTGAATTCATGTAATCCATACAAAAAAGAACACGATGCCTTACCTCACCACTGAGTGATCACGTCCAAGCGTCACCACTGTCGCCTCTGTAGCTTGCAGGGATATTAGCTTGGCAAGAGCCTCTGATGTTTTACTCTATGATAGAGAGTGAATTACAATAATGTTTTACAATGCCAAGGCGTAATAATACCCTTCTCTACTAATACTGTTTATTATACACAGAACCTGCATCTAAAAAGCTGAGCATCTGAACCCAGCCTAAGAATCAAAACCATGATGGCAATGCAAAAGTAGTTAATTGATTGACACTAATGGCAACCGACATCCCCACTGACTTATAATTGGCTCCATAGGTTCTGTTGTGGTGTCTGACATTTTGATGGAAAGAAGAGTGCAGCATGCTGAGCTATTGTCCCTGTCAAATGTAACAGAGCTACTGACGAAGGTTCCAAATTCACAGGGTCTAAGACAGGCAAATAGTAAAAATTTGAGCCTATGTATGACAGATGGTATTAAAAGGAAACATGACATTACAGTAATATACTCAAATACATGTATAGAAGCCCCCTTAACAGAACCTTTTTAACAGCAATATGGGCCTCCATATATAGCACTGCAGTGGGCCCTGCCCAAATACATGACATCACACTAGGCCATGCCTCTAGCCACTCCATGCTCACCCATATTATCATGCCACTTATGTCTGGACACTGGCAGCCTGCAACCTACAAGACTAATTGGCAGAGCAGGGAGCCTTTGGCTACCTTCACCACAATGGTTTTTAACTGTTTGCATGTCCTGAAAACACACAAACAGTCAAATAAGCAAAGTAAAAAAAGGGATCCTGGGTATGTTTCTTGTATTCCTGGGACATCCATAGAAAAACTGGGGCCCCTATATTTGTGGGGTCCCCGGGCAACTGGCTCGTGTGCCCAATGGAAAAGATGGCCCTGCCCATTATATCTCCTCATCGACTGGATCTGAAAGAATCATATTTGTTTCACGTTTTTGAAAAGTTTCTTTCGGATCCACAATTTTATTCTAAAGCAGATTGCAGAAAAACACGGACTCTTCAATAATGTGTGCCCTGATGCAAAATACAATTAGATCAGATTACAGGTGAGGATTAAACTGCAAACAATGCGTACATTAATACATAGGAGCTTATGGGATTCAGTGTAATAGAGACATCATTATCCAGCCAAGTAAAGCTTTGCCAATGCCCACGTGCACAGCTTTGAATCTGTGCTGACAACATCCGCAATAGCAGGGGTTAAACATACTCCAGGGCGCAGTCAGGATCTAAGAGATTTCCTGGAGAGCCCCACAGGGACCAATCTAGGACAATTACCTTTGCTACGTGTTCAAGCCATCTCCCCAGAGCGATGAACATGAACAGCATGGGGGGTGTATCGAAGAACGTCTCTGGGCTCTGCTCAGACTTCTCCACCATGGCCACAATCAGGATGACCATAGAGTAAATGTAGGCGATGGTGGAAGCCAGGACAATCAGAACATCCATATTTGTTGCTTTGTGTTTCAAAGACTTGTAAGCCTGGACATAGAAGTACCATCCGCCAAAGAACTGTGAATAAGAGATACACTGTGGATGAGTGCAACAAGTGGTAAAAGAACATATACTATTAACTATATGGTTATTATTGGGCCCTATTTATATTATGTTTCAGCACTACTAATTGTTAGATAACCTTTACAAAGGTTTATGCTATGGCTCTACCATTATACCATGGTAGAACCATAGCATAAAGTACAAACACTTTTGGACTATGTCTGCTCTATTTCACGTCAATGGGGAAGGACACCTTACAAGGGTGGAACCAGACAGTAAAGAGGGTTTTTCGGGTATATAGAGCCCTTGGCTTTAACTGTGAAATTTGTATTGCAAATGGATGCACAATTATTAAGCAAGCCTGAATCCTTTGAAAAGAATCATGATTTTTGTTAACCCAATGCCATGGGATGCATCAAATACCCCAAGCGGTGCCAAAAGGGCTTAGAGTGGAAGAAAAAGCCACTCCCAGACCTAAACCCAGTTGAAAACTTGTGGACCTCTTTTCTAAATCACATCATTTTTATTGAACAAGAAGTTTAACAGTAAATTGCATATATATGCAGATAAAGCATATGAGACCAACATATATATGTCAATGAGAGAATTTTTTAACAAGAAATAAAGCCAAAACACAAAAACATGAGAAAACAAAATATGGGAAAAATCCCTTTAAAAGGGGGGCTCACTACATTTAATTTTCTACCCCGTCCCCGTTTTTTCGGTTCACGTTGAATGCAGGGGCGTGTTTACTTGCATCTACTAGGCTTCAATAAAGCCGGTCTGTAGCTATAGCAACCCGTGCTGGCAGCCTATCATAAGATCAAAAGGTCTGTAGCTTAAGGACGGGAAAAGCTGATGAAAGCCCCTACAAGAGGGGGTTCTAGGAAAAGGTAGGACACTGTTAATGCACTATTGCAAAAGTGACTTGTTTTTGCAAAT
>JAODAL010045853.1:0-31529 GCA_025379985.1 Phyllomedusa bahiana | reverse complement strand
ACCCAGCTGCCCTGCCCCTTTTGGGAAAAACAGCGCAATTACAGGTAGGTGGAGGATCCAAAAGAATAATTTTAAAAAAAATTAAAAAAAGCCCAGGAAGGACCTCCGGGTTTGGGGTTTTTCGGGAAATACTGGGGGTGCCATCGCTACTCAGAAAGACAGGGGGAGCGCGGGTTTTTAAATGCATGGCTGAAGTTTTGGGTGTAGGACAAAGGGGTTTGGGGTTTTCTTAGAGCATGGGTTTATTTTTTTGGGGTTTTACAATCTTTTCTACAAAAAAATTGCCCCTGAATGGGGGGGTCTGCTGTGCGGGGGAGAGAATTCTAGAAGGAGTGCAGGGGGTTTTTTTAAACTAGGGGTGAGGGGGGAGGACAATATAGAAAATTTAGGTTCTAGATGGTTGGGAAAAGTGGGCAGACTATTGGGGGGTGGAAAAGGGGGAATGTGGGGGGTGGATTACCCCAGGGTAAGGAGATCAATGTGTTTGCAAACCACATTAAGAGAAGGTGCCCACAATATTTATGTAATTTCATCCTTTCTACTAACTGGTGAATATATAATTCATACTGTCCTACAAAGGTGAATGTATAAACTATCCCGTCTACTAAAGGTGTAATATAATCCCATCCATCTCCCCGGGGAGGAGTAAAATTCCATGCTGTCATCTGAAAGGGTAACATTTAATCCCATGCTGTCTATAAAGGGGTAACTTTTAATCCCATCTGTCTACTAAAGGGGTAACATTTAACCCCATGCTGTTACTGAACGGGTAATGTATGATTCCTTCCATCTAATGAATGGTTGAAAAAATCCCACACCGTTGCGGAAAGTTAAAACGGGAAAGGGAATTTAAAAAAATGTCATTCAAAATGCCAGAATCTAGAAAACCAAAAATAAGGATTTGGGGCGCAAGTTCTAGAAGAGTTGATTGATGTGGGTTTGGGGTTGCTGAAAATGGTGGACTCCTTGCATGATTGGCTGTCAAACCCAGAAGGTTTTAAACTATTTGGAAGGATGGAGAAAAAGAAAGGGAGGGGGAGTGGGGTCTGTAGTAAGGAGGGGTATAAGGCAAAAATTTAAAGAGGCTAGAGGGTGAAGATGTGGAAACATTGTGGGGGGAATCACAAGGGGGGATTAAAGTGAAAATATTATTTTTGGGGAAAACTATAGACCCCCCAACACCATGAGGAGATAGAAGAAAAGGAGCATAATAAATGGTGTGGGCAGGTACAGGGTAATAATGGGCGACTTAGTACCCCGGACTTTACTTGGTCAGGTTCTGATCAACTGCAAAGGGAGGGGAAATCCTCAATTGTTAGAGGGTAATTTTTTGGGGGAGTTTTGGGGGATCCCCCTAGAAATAACTCTGTTTGATTGGGCTTTCTAACAAAGCAGACTTGTCGGAGCGGGCCCGTTTCTGATAAATTTTGGGTAAAGGGACCACAATATAATTCATTTTAGTGTAAACTGAAAAAAACAAACAGGGAGGGCAAAAACATTTAGGGGGACATGTATAAAGATCGGGGTTCGAAGGCCTGTTTTCACGGTTTTTTGTTAAACTGCGCCTGATGTATACGGGGCCGAAGTGTGCTCATAAGCGGGGTAAAGTTCCCCCGCACCTCGTCTTTGGTGAGGCACATTGCAGAACTTAGGCGTATAAGGGTGCACCTAAATTATTAAGTTTAGAGACAGGCTGGAAATCAAGAAAAAACATTAAACTGTTAGTGAAAAAAAAAATGTATTTTGCTTCTTTCACCTTTTATTCTATTTTGTATAAGAGCAATACCACACAGCACGGGCTTGCTGGGACCTGTGGTCCCCCCAAGCAGGATTTTTTTTTTCCCAGGGCTTATTTGGTCGTTTTACGGACGTTTTACGTCTGCAAAAACATCCCCCAAATACCCTAAATAAAAAAAACAATTACTTAGAATTGATGCCAATGGAAAATACGATGTATTTGGGGCGAAATACGTTTCCGAAATAGCCCCCAAATACACCTTTTTTTTTCCCTTGACATTTAAAAATTTTGCTAATTGTTCATTTTTAAGGCTATTTGGTGATTATTTGCAACGTAAATACTCCTAAACATGAACCCAAATAAGCCGTGTGAAATAGAAATCCTGCTTGGAGGGCCAGTCCCAGCAAGACCTGTAAGTGCGGCTCTTTCTTATATACAAAAAAGAATAAAAGGGGAAAGAAGAAAAAATACATCTTAAATTTTTGGTTTTAAAAAAGAAAAAAAAATTAAACTTAAAAATATATTGGGTTATTTAATGTAAAAAAAGTTCAATTTTTTTCCGTATTTTTAAAACCCTTTTAATAGCTGATATTTCTTTTTTTTGAGATCTTATATATCTTTCCCTTTACTTGTAAAATGATCAACTTTTTCAATACTTAAAAATTGTTTTTTATAAACTTTTGATATTATCTTTATTAATTATTCTTTACTGTTTAACAGTAAACCTAACACTTTTTGCCCCTTTACAATAATTCAGCTTCACAGCGCCTCCCCGACCAGGTAACCACATTAAAACTGGGTCTCCTGTCGGAGCTGTAATGCACCTCATTTTTGCCGCCGGCATTCCTACAGCGTCGAGTTTTAAAATCTGGTGCGTCCCCCCCCAAACCCGACAGCATCCCCCTTTATGTTAGGCACATACAAAGTGGCGAAGTTGCCCAAGATCGCATTTGACGTCCGACAGTGGAGTAGGGACGGGGGGCCCAGTATACACCTGAAAACAGGCAAAAACCCGATTACATGTCGCCCCTTAATTTGAAAAGGCCAATTTCCCCTTATTGGGAACAATACAGCACAGATGGGAAGCACTATTCAAATGGTGATATAGAAGCCAAATAGAAGAACTTTACATATACTCTTGGGAAATTTATAGCAAAATGTATTCCTATGGGTAACAAGTATAGGCAATAAAAACTAAATCCAACATGGCTTCTACCTTCTTTAAAATGGGAATAAATAATAAAAAAGGGGGTTTTAAAAAATATGAAAGGGGGCAGCATTACCTTTTGGGAAATTAAAAAAGGGGTTTAAAAAATTTGTAAAAAAGGATCAAAACAGCAAAAAATTAAATGAAAGGCAGGTGACCAAGGACAGCAAAACAAAACCCCAAAAAATTCTTTAAGCATATAAGTGCCAAAAAAAGCCAAATCAGAGCATTAGGACCCTTAAAAGCAGTAAAGGGGGGTGGTCACTGGGGATCAGGAAAGGCACAGCTATTTTAAAAAGGTTTTTCAGCTTGTAATACTAAGGGAGGAAAGCAGCTGAGTGGGGCAGGCTCAGTGCGGGTGTTGGGGGGTCAGCTAAAGGGGGTAGTGCAAAAGGGGAGGGGGCGGGCCCAGGTGGATTAGGTGGGCCCGTACTGTTAATAATCTCTATATAATTAATTGACTCAGTGTAGAAATGACCCAAACCAAAATTAAAAAAAACTGAATGTGAACAAGGCTCCGCCAGAGGGTTACACCCAAATTCTAAAGAGTCAGTTTTTGGTTGTTGGTGTGGGCCCCTTTAAAAGAAATTGAATTCTCTGTGACTGGTACAGTGCTAAAAATTGGCGAAGGCAAATGAAATTTCCATCTTTAAAAAAAACTCCCAAACGCCCATTTTTTATAGACCCAAATTTTTAAAATCTACTGTGGGAAAAACTGAGGGGCTCTAAGGGACTAATACAGGGAAATGTGGCTGAAAAAATTTTATAAATGATTGACAGCAGGGTTTAACTAAGGACAGAATTGTAACCAACCTGATCTGTTTTTATGAAGAGGTGAGTAAGTCGGATAGTGGGGGTGGCGGGGGTTTATAGGCAACATAAAGAAATTTGGCATTTACCAAAAAAGCATAGAGTGTGCTTGATTTAGAACCAATACAGCGGGTCATAAATCAGGCACATTCCAGCCCCTTGCACGAATTTTGGGGACCAGGTATACCACTTTAAAAGGGGTAAACCTGTTCCGACGTAATGCGCCCAAAAAGCCATGCAAAGCATAAATCTATAGCTTCAAAAACTTTTTATAGTGCCCCCCCCCCCCACATACCCCCAAGATTGGATCAATACAAAGCGCGGCGGCGCATGAAATGCACCCCGGGTGGCGGGGGAGTTTTTAAAATGTAGAATGGGCAGCACGGATACGGCTGTAAACCCTTTGGGTTGTGTGTAATTGGTTTAAAAAAGGCAATTGGGGACCCCTTTCATAGAGTGGTTACCCCTACCCTACTCTGAGTGGTCCCCGGTTATGAGGGTGTGCCCCAGGTCAGTTTTGGTTAATCTTATTAATCAGTTATTAATGATAAAAGTGGAGGGGTTTAAATTGCATGTTTAAATTTTTTGCAGATGACACCAAGCTATCAGAAGTGCAAAAAAAGGAAGATGCTCAAAATTTGCAAAGCAGAGCTGGACACACTGGTGTTTTTTCACCCTTGGCAAATGGGGATTAATGTGGATAAAGTAAGCTTCTGCATCGGGGTTTAGAAATAACTACGGGCATCATATGTCCTAGGGGAGAAAAACTGGGAGAAAACTTGTTGAAAAAAAGGGGGCGTTTCTTGTGGGTTATGACTACAGAACACATTCATGTCAATCACTCCTCTAAGGGAAGCAAGATATTGGCGTGATAAAAAGGTATGGACTCCCCGGGGCAGTATAAATTTTACCGCTGATAAAGCATTGGGTTCATTTTTTGTTCAGTTCTGGGCTCCATTTTTTTTAGAAAAGGTAAAGGAACTAGAGAGAGTCAGGATAGCAACGAAACTGATAAGGGGAAGGACTTTTGTTATGAGAAGAATTAGAAAATTGAACTTTTTGTCTTAGAAAAACGGCTTCGGGGGACATGATAATTAAAACCATATAACCGAGTATAAGCCCCACCCAGATAACCGAGGGGACCTCTTTTCCACAAAAACCGGGGAAAACTTTTTGACTCAAGAATAAGCCAGGGGGTAAAATGCAGCGGCTCTGGTGAATTTTAAAAATAAAATAGATACCAAATAAAATTCATGGCAGATATAGCAGTTTAAAATACCCCCATGGGGGGGGCAGGTGTAGGCAGTTAATGCCCCCCATAGGAAATTATAGCTGGATACAGTTTAATGCCCCCCATAGGCAGATTATGGGTAAAGGCATTTTAAAAAGTCCCCCATAGGGCAGGTTATAGATTATACTTTTTAATGTCCCCCAAAGGGGGGGTTTAAGGCAGGTATAGGTTGTTATAGGCAGGTATGGGCACAAATTTTTTTCCAAAGGCAGGTAAGGCAGGAAATTTCCCCCCATAGCAGGTTATAGGGGGGTATAGGTCCCCCACGGTTTATAGGCGGGAAAGGGGGTCCCCCTAGGCGGTAAATCCCCCTAGGTAGGTTAAGGCATTATAGGCGTATAGGCGGGTAAAGGCAAAGGGGTGGTAAGGGTCCCCTAAGGCTATAGGCAGTTAAGTCCCCCAGGAGGTTAAGGCAGGTATAGGTCATTAAAGGCGGTATAAGGTCCCCCTAGACAGGCTTATAGGGCCAGGTAATAAGTCCCCCTAGGTAGTTTATGTAGGCAGTATAGGTCGTTAAAGGCAGTATAGGTTCCTCCAGCAGGCTATGAGGCAGGTATAATAGTCCCCTAGTGCAGGCTATAGGCAGGTATAGGTCCCCCTAGACCAGTATAGGCAGGTTTTTAAACACACTCTGCCTGTGCCGGAAACTCCGACAGCCGCAGTCCTGCGGCCCCGCTGCCCGGATCCCACTGCGAGCATGGGAGCGCTCGGCTCTCCTGCTCCGCATTGGTATCTGCTTTCACTTGTATGCGCTTTCCGGATGGAGTCGCATACAAGTGAAGAGATAGCCGACAGCGCCTGGCGCCACCGCAGTGCCTGGACGCTGTCGACTAGTACTCGGCCTTCATATTTATATGCACATCCCTGAGAGCCGCATATAGCAGAAGCGTCCCTGTCGGCGGCTCGAGCCATCGCAGCATCCGAGTGATCGACATTGACTCAGTATAAGCCAAGGGGGATTTTTTTCAAGCACATGTTTTTTGTGCTGAAAAACTCTGGCTATACCTGAGTATATACTGGTAAATGGTCCCTTTACAGAAAGTATGGATAAAAATTATGCTATGTAAACCCCCTTCAAAAGACAAGGGAATTCCTAGCTGGGAGAAAAAAGGATTCAATCACCCAGATGAGAAAAAACGTTCTTCACTGTGAAACTGTAAATCTGTTGGACGTATCCTGTCCTGAGGAGCTGGCCACAAGCAAGAAACAGTAGAGAGTTTTTAAAGAAGGCTCAGATAACTCCTGAAACAAAGATATTAATACTATGGAAGCCGTGTAAATATTTTGGATCCTGGCTGGTGGAGCTCTGGGGGTCAGAGATGGGTCTCCCCTGGAGCAGAATTGGTCTTGAATTGTGGGCTTCAGGGCATTAACACCATTGGGAGGCTGGGACTTGAACTCCCTTGGTTTATCTATCTCCCTATCCCTCCAACTTTTTTTCCAGTTGGTTGAACTGGATGGACATGTGTCTTTTTTCAACCGTACTATGTAACTATATTGATTGATTTGAAGGTTAATGTGGCAGCACCCAGCTTTCCTAGATGCTGGAGAAAACTTGGACTATGCCACATCGCCACTGCAGTCACTCATCTTTCTTTTGTTACTGCATACTAGCATCTGTGGCTGTTGTGAGGCAGGGAGCGGCCAGTGGTTTGTACACCAACTAAAGACGCAGGGAGCAGCACATATAGGTTGTGTGCAGAAAGACTGTTGCCACAGCCACAGCTACAGTAGCTGCAGGATAGGCAATTCCTGCATGTAAACCAGCGTTAGGGGCACTTTTTCTCTGGGCATATTATCCTGGCACCACCTGGTTTGTTATCAGTTGCAGACGTTTCCAGAGAAGTTGACAAGCATGCCATTTATTTTGCTTAGTAGACTCTGTGTCCACCTAGTATGCTCCTGCAAATAATAGTCCCAGAGGCCTTTATTTGACCACAGCTGCCATGGCAACCATCAGCAGCTTGCAATTGGGTTTGTGTGCTGCCATGTAACCACTCCTGTACAAGGCCCGGCGAAATAAGGGGGCCCATTGCAAGCAGGCCCCCTTATTTCATATTATAGACTGGCGCGCGGCGTCTCAGCCGCCAATTGCTACATTTTATATGGGGCCCGGCCGATGCTGCTGAGTGGGGGCCCGCGCTCCTGGTCACAGCTGCATTCACATTCACACACTTACTTCACTGATTCAAGTTGTCCCGCATCCCTCTGCTGCGCGGCGCTGACAGAGAGTGGAGGGCCCCGGCTCCGGTCACAGCGCAGGGGAAGTAAGTGTGTGAAGGTGAATGCAGCTGTGACTGGGCCCCCTCTCACCAGTGTCCCCCTCCTCTCCCCAGCCCTGTAGGACTTTCCCCCCCCAGTCAAGTGTGTGGGGGCCCCCTTGTCTCCCCAGTCAAGTGTGTGGGGGCCACCTCGTCCGCCCAGCCATGTGTTTGGGGGCCCCCTCGTCCCCCCAGGCTTTTTTGTGGTGGGCCCCATCCGCTCCCCACACACACACAAGGCTGGGGGGACGAGTGGGGCCCCCACACACATACACAGGAGGCTACCTATCTCCCTGGCTGCCCAGCTACCTACCCTCCCCCAGCAGACGCTGCTACCCTACTTCCAAGCCTACCAGCTACCTGGCTACCACCCTGGTTACCAGCTACCACGCTACTTAACTCCCTAGCTCCCTGGCGACCTACCTCCTTGGTACCAGGTACCTGTCTACCTACTTCCTTGGCGCCCAGCTATCTGGCTACCTACCTCCCTGGCGCCCAGCTACCTGGCTACCTACCTCCCTAGCTACCTGGCTACGTCCCTGGCTACCAGCTACCTGGCTACCTACCTCCCTAGCTCCCAGCTACCTGGCTACCTACCTCCCTAGCTCCCAGCTATCTGGCTGCCTACCTCCTTGGCTTCCAGCTACCTGACTACCTAGCTCCTTGGCTACCAGCTAAGTGCTACCTACCTCTTGGTTTTACCAGCTAGCTACCTATTATTATTCTGCAATTGCATTTTTTTTTACTGGGGGCGGGGCAGTGGGGTTGCTGGGGTGGGGTTTGTAGGGGGGCCCAGACACTTCAGCTGTATGGAGCCCAGAAATTTCTGTTGGCGGCCCTGCATGTAACAATTTAGACCATGGCATCTTGGGGGCTAAACAGCCTGGATTGGAGCTAGTGTCAATTTCAGTAGCTACAGTAGGAGCCCTGCTGTACATTACAGCTTCTGAGCCCGTACCATCAAGCCTGCATGGGAGACTTGCCAACTCTTACAGAAGCCTTGGGGGATTCCCCTTTTTCGGGAGTCTACCAGATGATCTAGGAGAGTTGACAAGTATAGAATATCTAGACATATCAGTTTAAGCATTATGGGAGACATGTATGGAACTAGGTGCATCGAAGTTAATTTTCTCATCTATTTTTCAGTGTATAATGCATCTGAATGTATGAAAGTGTCTTTTGTGCCCTCATAAATGGTGTCTAAAATTCATCACACCTCGCCTGTGTTTTTGGCGCATTACGCAACTTATGCGCATAAGTAATGCACCAAACATGTATAAAGGCTATAGATAGGCTGGAAATAAAAGAAAAGTCCATTAGAATAGCAAGTCAGTGAATAGAAACTATGGTACTGACCCCCCCCTATGCCTTGGGTGGACCACAGGTCCCAGCAAGACCATGGTGTCTTGCTCTAGCCATATGTAGATATAAGGGTGAGAGCAGCAAAAATATATCTCAAATTTAATGTAGTAAAAAATTAAAAATGTAAAAATCTCAGCAACATCCTCAGTGGGTTATTTAATGTAAAATTAGTTTTCGATTCTATTAATTTTAAAAACATTTTATAGGAGATATTTTTATGCGCTTGGGATATTATATATTTTATATTAATTGTATATGATACTTTTTATTAAATTTAAATAATTTAATTGTATATAGTTTGATAATTACATAAATTACTTTTTATATTTTACTGGTGAAGTATGAAAATATTGGACATTTTTGCCTCTTACAGCAAATCTAGCTTCACTTCGACTCCTCAAGCTCAGGCAGACCACATTGACATAGGCCTGCCTGTCCAAGCAATAATGCGCCTAGTTTTGCCGAACCACAACGTATATGTGTTTAATATACCAAACAAACCCTGCCAAACTACAGTTCTATCCCTACTGGCCTACCCAACTCACCCTCTCACCTGCTGCTCCTTCTGGCTCCGGGGACATATGCCCCAACCCAGGGCCCCCCAGCAACCAGCACATTTCCCCACCATATCTCTGCCATCCGTCGAACAGACTCACCACTACTAATTCCGCAATCCCTTCAAAACCAGATACACATCCCTCTGACCCGTGCTCCCTCCCAAACCTCTCCTGGAGCACATGTGAATGCGCGGTCTGTATGTAATAAAACTCTCATACATACATTGACTTTTTCATCTCACGCAACCTACTCTTCCCCTTGTCCTGACCTGAAAAACCTGCTGACCCCCTCTGACACAGTCTCCCCTGCCGCACTCCTCTTTTAGCGCCTCTCAACTTACCCACACTCCTCGTCCTGGTAACAAAGCATGGTGGAGGCGTCGGCCCTCCTCTGTCTGACACCTGCTCCCTTGTCCCCCGCTCCACCTCTGCATCCCTCCACAACTCTTCTCCTTTGTAGTTCACTCTGATCCGCATCTACCGCCCCCTCCACCTCCAATGTGGCTAGTTGTCTATACCGACGGCCAGGCCCTGCCACTGCCTTTCTTGACCACTTTGGCTTCCTGGCTTCTCCATCTCTTCTTTCCACCGACACCCCACTATCATCATGGAGACTATCAATTCAACATCCCAATCGACACCCCCCACCTGCTTCCAACAAACTACCATTTCACTCTCTGCTTGCTCCTCCTTCACCGTCTCCCAATGGACTCTAGGATCACTCACAAAGATGGGACACACACCTGGACCATCATCTTCGACACCCCTCTGCCCCATACTGACATCTCTAACTCTCCACACCCTATATCTGACCACAACCTGCTTACATTAACCACTATCCATCCTCCCCACCAGCTACAACTGTCTCATATCCAGTACGACACCGCAGGACTGTCCAAAACCTGAACCCAAACACTCACTCTGACTCTCTTATCACCTCTTTCCACTATCTCCTCATTCAATGACCAGACGCAAGCCACCACTTTCTTACAACCCAACAATCAACACCGCCCTTTGACTCATCGCTCCTCTCAACACTAAACAACAGAACCCGCAAAATTCAACAGACAACCCCCTGCACACAGGACTCTAAACTCAAACAGCTGAAGGCGAGCTTCCAGAATTGCTGAACGCCGCTGGAAGAAAACTCACATCATTGATACTTTCCTTTACCAACACTCCCACTGCAGACATTATTAAGTCCGCTCCCGGCCTCAGCCAAACAGAACTATTTATCATCCACTCTCATATCCTCCCTGTCCCACAACCCCAGACTACTTATTCAAAACCGTCACTCTCTTCTCCGTCAACCAACATCTCCACACCCCCATCCCTCCTTCTCAGCAGATGACTTTGCCATTCACTTTCTCCAGAAGATCAACCTCATCAGAGAAAGCTTCCCATCCCGCATCCCCACCGACCCTCCCTTAACCCTGCAACCTTGCTCTTTCTCCCCCCCTTAACTTGCCTTCCCTCACGTCACTCATGACCCAAGCTCTCCTCCTTACTGTCCAAATCAACCTCACTACCTGTAGTCCTTGACCCACTGCCATCCCACCTCATCCCAAGACCTCAGTGCTTCTATCATCCCAGCACACCCCATCTCTTCAACCTATCAAATACCTCTGGCAAATCTTTCACTTCTGCCTTTTAAAACATGCTACTACTATCACTCCAATCCTAAAAAAAAAACAACCCTTGAACCCGCTCTTCTCTGTCCAACTATCGCCCCATCTCAACTGCTCCCTTTTGCTTCCAAACCTCCTCGAGCATCACGTCTATCTTCAGCTGTTCCTCCCACCTCCTCCTCCAACTCTCTTCTTGACCCACTACAATCTGTTTTCGACCCACCACTCTACCGAAACTGCCCAACCAAAGTCACTAATGATCTAGTAAACTGCTAAAGCCTCATGCCACTACCGTACTCTGTGCTCCTCCTCTTGGAACCTGTCCCTCCTGCTTTGACACTGTCGACCATTCCCTCCTGCTACAATCCTCCTCACCCTTGGCATCATCACGGACTTGGCTCTTTCTGGATCTCCTCGTAACCTCATTGATCGGCAACTTTCAGCGTCTCTCATTCATGCTCCACTCCTCCACCCCCGGCCACTCTCTGTTGGTGTCCCCCAAGGTCAGTCTGGTCCACACTCTTCTCTTCTACAACCCTTGGCCTCGGCAGCCCTCATAGCCTCACATGCTTTCATTACCACCTGTATGCTGATGATACCCAACACTACATCTCTGTGGCCCAGAATGTCACTTCTCTACTTCTCCCGGAATCCCTTACTGTCCTGTCCTCCATTTCCTCCTTCTTTCATCACTCTTCCTAAAACTAAATGTGGAGAAAACAGAACCATCAACTTTCCACCATCACAACTCTACCCCCTGCCCGGATCTCTCTATTACAGTCAACGGCTCTACTTACACTTTTCACAGTTCCCACAAGTCCCGCTGTCTTGGGGTAATCCTAGACTCTGCTTTAATCTTCTCAAACCACACATCCAAACCCTCACCTCTGCCTGCCGCCTCCACCTGAAAAAACATTTTCTCGCATCCTCTCATATCCTCGTCTATGAACACTACAAAAATGCTGGTCCATGCCATTGTCATCTCCCGCCTAGACCTAGACTGCAACATCCTCTCATGGCCTCCCAGCTAGCACCCCTCGCTTCCCTCCAATCCATCCTTAACTCTGCTTCCCCTGTCTTAATCCACCCTCTCCTTGCTACTCCTCTGACTCCTCACCCCTCTGTGCCAATTCCACTTCACCTGGCTTCCCATTTGCCCATCGATTCAGTTCAAGCTACTTACCAAACCTACAAGGCTCGTCCATGACCTCTCCCTCCATACATCACTGCCCTAATTTCCAAATATCTCCCCCCCACGCACTCTCCGCTCCTCACGGACCTTCTCCTCTCTCTCCTCCCTTACACTCCTCACACACAACCGTCTCCAAGACTTCTCCCGTGCTTCACACCACACTCTGGAACTCCCTGCCCCAACACATCAACTCTCCTCCACTTTCATCACCACTTCAAATCAACCTGAAACCCATTTCTTCAGGCTTGCCTATAACCTCACTAAACTTGTTCACTACTTCCTCCACAGACACGGTCTACCCGCTCACCTCCTGTCTCTTTCCCTCCTTGTAATTGTAAGCCTCGCGGGTAGGTCCCTCTCTCCCTCTGTCGTGCCAATTGGTCCAATATCCCTTATAACTCACTGTAACTCGTTTGACTTATGTAATGTATGTAACCCCCCTCAAAGTACAGCGCCCTGGAATTCAATGCGCTTTAAAAATAAAATAATAATAATAGATAGAAATAATATTACGAGTGTGATGCGCCACACCTCCATAATGCCCCCAGAACACCCCTGGAATGCCCCCACATGTTAGGCGCATTAGACATCGTAGCCGGCTCACTTTGATGCATTTTATACCAGAAAAAGGTGAAAAACCCGATCATACATGTCTCCCTATGTGTTTTACTATAAAATTGTATTTGCAGCAAAATTAATAATTGCTTGTAAAAAAATTCAAAATACATTTTTACTTGAGGGTAACATTAGAGATTGTTGTACGATATGTGTTTCACATGAACCCTGGGTATACTAGACGAATTGCTGGTGGCCTCTCTATGCCCCAGCTTGATAGTGTACAGACATGTATCTGTATTTGTGTGTTACAGTAACATAAACCAGTACAACATTAAAATGTTTATATAAGATCAGTTTATTGTCATGCTTCCCTGAACACTGTGAGAGACAAGTATACAAAGAGTAACTAGACAAAAATAATTAACATAAACTAGAGACAAAACAATAAAAAACTAACAGACATCTTATATTATGAAATGCAGTTGGCCGAGTTTCATACTCAATGGATCGTCTCGAATTCAGACGTACCACCATCATGAGAAACTTCCACTAAGAGCTGTGGAATATTTTCCGAAGAATTCAGTCTCTCCCACTCACTTAAAGAAGTATTCCCATAACATCAAGTGCAGCTTATAATGACCAATCACTGTGAAGTAAGCAATTTTCAAAATGCATGTTATTAAAAAATAGTTACGCTTTACCTAATACAGGCCATATTGCACCTTCAACTCTCTTGTCTTCTTAGTTACCAATCACTACTGTGTGCTATTAGTTTTGATAGGTAATGCAATGTTAGCTCACGTTTTGGTCCTGGCCCTGCTACTCTTTGCCTACAAAAATGGGGAGTACAGGTAAGTGGCACTGCAATGACATCAGCGCACCGCTTGCCTGTACGTGCGTGTTCCCGATACTGCTATTGGAACAGTTCACAGCACACAGTGGTGGTGTCACGGTTCTTGCCACGGTCCCAGGCACGGACCATGGACGTGCCCATGTCTCTGCTATGCCCTTGGTCCCGCACCTGTTTGCTGCTGTCACGCACCATGTCGCATCTGTGTCTCTCCTTTTCCCTGATCCTGCTGCGGTTCTGTCTCCATGCAGGCCAGTCCCTGCTGTGTCCCATTATTCTGCGTACTCACCTAGCTGTGTTCCTGTCTGTTTCTGCACATAATCCCTAGGGAGTGTGCCTGCTCGCTGGTCTGGATTTTAAGGGACAGTGACCTATGCCCTTCTGGGATAAAAGGAGCTTCCTGCCTCTGCTCCATTGTCAGTTCATTAAAGAGAACCTGTCACATAGTTTATGCGCCTCTGGCTGAGGATAGAACAAGGTAGTCAGACCTGCTGTTTCCAGCACTGTGCCCCCTTATTTCTGTAGATGCTGTAGTTTTTCCGAGTATTATAGTGCTCAAATCTGCGAGTTTTCAGACAGAAAAAGATCATGAAAGAGTCAGTTTTTTTATACCCCGCCCACCTGAGGCTAGCCCCACCCACCTCAACTGATAAACCTATTACTTTGAATAGGTAAAACCATATGAATAACTGTCAGTGGTTGGGGCTAACATTTGATGTCTGGGCTAAACACCAGTCATGATAAGAATTTGAGCAATAAAAACTCTAAACTAAAACTACAACATCTTACAGAATAAGGGACACAGCGCTGGAAACAGCACATCTGTCACTAGCTTGTGCTGCCCTCAGCAAGGGGGGCATAAAGTATGTGACAGGTTCTCTTTAATGTCCATCTGGGCTCCTGACCACTGCTGCTGGTTTCTGTTGTTCCTGTGTTAACCCCTGTGTTACCCCTGCTTCTAACTCTACGCTGTTCCTTTCCGTAGTAACCAGTTAACTCCTACTGTTCCTGCCATTGCACCAGGCTATTTCTTGCTGTTATCCTGACGCTGTACCAGTCTGTTACCTGCCTATGGCTGTACCCACCGAGACCTGTCACCTCTGTCAGCACTTCGGCTGTCACCGCGAGTAGCCTACCATTTACACTAGCAGTATCCCAGAGAATCCACACCAAGCACCCTGAGTTCACCGTGTCAGTACCTACTGTACCCATTGAAACGTGACAGGTTGTCAGTCACCATGCAGACTGAAGAGCAATTTAAAGGTGCAAAAAAGGCTTGTATAAGTTAAGCATCGATATCTTTTAATAGCTTGCATTTTGAAAGTTGCTTAATTTATAGTTATACGCCCTTCCAGCATCAATTGCTGTGATGAAAACACCCCTTTAAATATACATTTAAGCGAATACATGCTGGGGACATGGGACAGCCTGAAAACTGAAATGAGTGATAAAATATCTTCAGGGTCTATAAACAAGTTAAGTTGACAATTAGACAATTTGCCTTAAATATTTTTAGCATGTTACATTTTTGTTATTCCTCATTACACAAATATATAGCATTTACAGTGTATGGTATTTCTAAGGTTGAAAGCTGAAGAAATCTTTGTGCTCCTTTATTGCAAGTGCCTCACTTCGAGTATTTGACAAACTGACACTGATATGTTGAGTGTCAAATTCAGCTTGTCAAATACACTTAGTGCTGCACCCAAGAATCTGCTTCTTCTTACAATGGAAATCTGAAATAAAAACATATATTTAGGATGAAATGCAACAGTGATCAAGGGATCGTGGTCAGTCCATCCAAGGTACATTACTAAGTCTCACCTAGGATACAAAATGTAACATTCTAACTACAGAAAAACAGTAAATGTGAGTTAATATAGTCAAACTCACTTATAGTAACGTTAAGGTATTTATGCATTAGAGCCTTTTAACCATTTATCTTACTTAAAGGGGTTGTCTCGCTACAATGATTGGGTTTTAATTTAAAGATCTTTAAAAAACAAGCAGCTTTGCAATATATGTTCATTACAAATGTCCTACTGATTTTTGAGCTATGCCTGTTAGTATTACTACATCAGCTCCTCAAATCTCTATAGCAGCCGACCTGTTGATCCTTATCTTACTGGCTGTCAGGTCTGAATGACTCATCACCTTTGAAGACAGGTCAGAGCAGAGAGCCCCTCCAGCACAGAATGCTTCTGGAGGGGGAGGAGGACTCTGGCCTCTGTGTCCCTGCTTCCTGGATTAACCCTGTGTGTCCCTGCTTTCCTCCTGCTCTCTACACAGATAGATGTGACGAAAGTGACCCTGTCTGTTACTATAATCATGATGTGTCTTTGGAACTGTGACTATATTAATACTATAGAGATCAGGGGGCATGTGAATACTTTATGTTCTCCAGTATTAGTGAGACATCCTGAGTATAGTAACACTTCCCTTGTTGTTGCTGGAGATGTGGAGACTTGTAAGCTAAGCAGGGGATATAGGAACACTTGCATCCTCTCTGCTCTATTAGCACACCACTTCACCTTCCTCTCTACACTCATAGATCAGCCCTCTCCTGCAACAGACCTAGGCAGGCACACACAGGGTGAACTCTGGCAGCAAACCCCTCCCCCCCCCTGTATAGAAGTTACGTAGCTGCCTGTGTGCTGATGGGAGGGGGGAGAGGGAGCAGAAGAGACAGACAAGCTAGCACGCCCCTCAGTTCAACTTACCAGGGACACTGACAGGCTGAAAGCTCGTAATGAGACAACTCCTTTAATTATGGCTGTTTGGACTACATTAAGAAGATTAATGCTCTAACGATGTATTTAAAATGTGTACTTGCCAATCTGTATGCATTTCTACAACTACAAATTACTATATATCCAAAATTTCATATTAGTCGTTGGCCAAAAAAAAATCAACAGCAGTCATTTACTCCTAAAGAGATAGGAAAATCATCATTGTAAGTAACTTCTAGATAAAATCTAGATTATTGAGTTTTCTTTACTTATCATATTCTAATTTTGAGTTACAATATGTATTTAAATTCCCCTAAATCCAGAGCTGTAATCAAAATTCTCCTATGTGGTACTTTTCCTGCACAGTGCTAATGGGCACACCCTAAAACAGTTGAACTGGATTGAACTTGGTTAAACTGCATTCTGGGAGATTGTATCTTCTACATAAAACCTGTTTTATGCGGGAGAAGTTGTATGTTTGGAGGACACAGTTTAAGTTTACAAATAAATTACTGCAGAATTTTTTTTTTATTATTTTACTCCATTCATAGTTCACAATAAATAACATGTTAGATTAATTCTGCATGTTATTATGGTCATGTTGTATCTAATATGCGTAGGTTTTTTTTGTGCAATATATGCAAGGTAACTTTATTACTTATTTTATTTTTTTTCTACTTTTTTATGTTTTTAAGTCACATTAAGGGATAACTGTTGTACAATGTTTTTTATACACTTACTAATGTATTAGGATATTCATATATGCTAATACATTACAATCTGTGTCAGTGTAACACAAGCAGCAGTCAGAGCAGCACATAGTGTGCCCTGACTGCAGGCTGGTTATACAGACAATCCTGGGGCTACTCTAGGTTCAGACATTCCCTGGACTCCATCAGGTCACCGGGATTCCCGATCACCCAATGGGGCAGGGGAATGGCCTTTGACTATGCCACAGCAATTGAAGGGTTAAGCACCAGGGAGCAGCTCTGTTTCCTGGTGCTTACAGAAACTGCTTTAGGAACAGAGCTGTTAAGTATAGCTCTGTTCTTAGCGCAGCTGCGATGATGGGAGCCACAAAACCCCTCTTTTTGTAGTGACGTCTTTTGGCGTTACTGCAGAATAACCAAAAGACACTCGACGGTCGTGAAGGGGTTATGTATTGGCCTTTAAGGCACATTATATATAACTCTTTGCTCATCAGAATACCTTACAGATTATATATCTATATATATTTATTATATATATATATATATATATATATATATATATATGTATATATATATGTGTTTTATATATATATATATATATTAATATACCTATCGATGCAATCATTCTGAGGGTCTGTGTTAAAAGTACTTGTCAAAACAAAATGAGGGTGGACTACACAGTGGGCTTATTGTATTTTTCGTCCATAAAGATGGGCACACACAATGGCACTTACAATGATGCCTGCAATGTCAAGACTTATCAGTTTAATAAAGCACAAACGTATCTGAGTCAAGGCGCTTGTAAAATAACAATAATATAGCAAATGTGAATATATAATGTTTTTTCTGATCCATTTATTTCAAATGTAATATTTAAACTCTATTTCTAAAAGTTTCTCTTTTAACAGAGTGTAAAACATAATGTTTGAATTTCACTTGTTAACTCTATAGAATAATGCCATGTTTCTAGCTTTTTATGTGGATCTTATGCTGTGTTGTTTACCTTTTGTACTAATGAGTAATATTGGTACAGTAGATATTTTTTGTAATGCAGTCTTATGATTTTCCTGCCAAAGTCTGGGGAGAGCAGATAATATTACAATCTGCATACCTGAAGATCGTTAAATTCAGGAATCCTTATTTGCTTGTAAAAAATGTCAACTTAACATGATAAAAAATTGTCATGATCTCTGTAGACTTCTTTTATGATAGGGAACAATTATTAATCCAATAAATAAAATTAAAATGTCACCATTCCCATTGTCACTAACAAATCACAACATGGTAGGGGCTAGGTACTACTTACCTTATCTTCTGTACATCATCAGGAAATATAGACTAGTAAAAGATAGGTATGGTTCCAATCAGTGGAAGCTGCAAAGATGGAAGGATAGTAAATAAGTACCAATAATATGAAAGGAAGTGATAACATGAGAATAGGAAAGAATAGCACAGTAATTACTGAGTGGACAGGAAGAAATGATGCGAAGGTGATGAGGGAGGAAATCCAGGTCTGAATGCACAGCAGGCAAGACTCGTGTCATGGTCCAAGACACAAGTGTGTCTACAGCAGTAAGGCCTCTTGTTAAGAAGGGTGCAGCATTTCTTTAAGAGGAAGCTGACAAAGAGGAAGATAAGTTTGAGGTTTGCCAGCAGGAAATATCTGGAAGAAAAATGACAACACAGTATCTACATTGCACAACTTGTTGTCCAGTTAATGGTAAGGGTGAGGGTGGAGGGACTGTGCAGCATGCAATGTCTTGACTGCAGATCAGAATACCTGTATATCATTGTAACATTTCCATTTCTTCACTTTCTGCATGTTGCTTAAGGTTGTTCTCTTGATCTAAAGCATTTAGGTGGCTGTTGGGTCATGCAGCATATTATTTATTGGAGAAGAATACATCTTAGATAATCAGTTACTTGTAAAAGACTAAAGGTGTCCATAATACTTCAAAAGCTATTGGCCAAATGCTCGTTCAGTCTAAAGCAATTCTTTACGACTCCCTCCATACATATTTGTAATGACGCAGCTACAGGTCTTGATGTGGTCGCACTTGTGACCAAGCTCTTGAGCCAGGGGGCACAAAGGCTCCTCTTACCACACAGCTCCATCCCTGGGTCATATAGACCCTAGTGATGCAGCAATCACAGCAGGCACCTGCACAGTGCAGGCTCCGGTAGCGCCCCCACAATATGATTTCTGGGTGCCAATGTTTGCCATGGTGAATACAGGCCAAATAATGGTCTTTGGGCTTGCCATATATAAATGCCTATAAAGCTCTGCTAGAGACAGGGACTAATAGACTTCAAGTCTATTGTATAATACATAGCAACACATAATACATGCATAGTTTGGTCCCAGAAATAGAAATAAAAAAGCAAATGCAAAACCCTCTTTTTCCAATTAAAAAGACACTTAAGTAAACCCCCCAAAATTATATATATATAAACAATTAGAAACAAAGCAGCACTCCTAAAATAACAATAGGAAAAACAGATGTGGGTGCCAGCAGCGGTAGCTCTGATATAGGAGCTCCAAAATATAGAAATAAAGAAAAATCCACGGCATCTCAAAAGATAAGACAATAGAGTGGTTTATTCCCCATGTAAAACAGCGAAGTATTCAGCTTCCCTCCGGGAGCTTATATTTAGTATTTCAAAAAGTGAGGTACACCCTCACATTTTGTAATATTGGATTAAAATGTATCGTTGGGCAACACTGGAGATATTACACTTTGATACCATGTAAGGTAGTTAGTGTACAGCTTGTATAACAGTGTATATTTGGTGTGTCCTCAGAATAACTTAACGCATATCCATCAATGTCTAAACCTCTGGCAGCAAAAGTAAGTAAACCTCTATGTGAAAATGGACAAATTGGGCCACATGCATGAACCTGTTTAGGTCTAAAACTCACTTTTTCGCCCATAGTAACCTATGAAGTTCATACATGTGACCCATTGTGTCCAATTTGCCATTTTGCCTTCCCCGTGTCATGTGACTCACTAGTGTTAAAAGATCTTAGGTGTGAATGGGGAGCAGGTGTGTTAAATTTGCCTTTTTCACACTATAATACTGGTCACTAGAAGTTCAATATGGCCACTCATGGTAAATAACTGAGGATCTGAAAAAAAGAATTGTTGCTGTACAATAAAGATGACCTAGGCTATAAGAAGATTGCCAGCACCCTGAAGCTGAGCTGCAGCACAGTGGCCAAGACCATACAACGGTTTAACAAGACAGGTTCCACTCAGAACAGGCCTAGTACCATTTATCTGTACAAACTATTATATACAAGTACAAACAAGATGGGAATGGTCAGCCATCATACCACGTAGGTAGGAGACAGGTTCTGTGTCTCAGAGATGAACGTGCTTTGATCCGACATGGGAAGATCCACCCAACAAGAAAATCAAAAGCACTTGTTAAGATGCTGGCAAAAGCTGGTAAGATGGTGTCATAATTCACATTGAAACGAGTACTGTATCAACATGGGCTGAAAGACCACTCTGCCAGGAAGAAGCCATTACTCCAAAACAAACATATAACAGCCAAATTAATGTTGCAAATGCACAAAGGACCAAAGACCTACATTCTTGGAGACATGTCCTGGTGTCTGACAAAACTAAAATTGAACTGTTTGGCCATAATGACCATCGTTACATTTAGAGGAAAAAGGGAGAAGCTTGGAAGCCTATTAAAACACCCAACTGTGAAAAACAGAGGTGGCATCATGTTGTGGGATTGTTTTGCTGCAGGAGAGACTGGTGCACGTTACAAAATAGATGGCATCATGAGGAAGGAAGATTATGTGGCAATACTGAAGCAATATCTCAAGACATTAGCCAGGAAGTTAAAGCTTGGGCGGAAATGGGTCTTCCAAATGAACAATGACCCAAAACATACTGCCAAACTTGTTTCTGTAAACACAGTTCCCCAGTGCCAGTCGGATTCCTCCTCCTTTCATGTCATTGGCTGCTGGCTCTACTAATTTACATTCTGTCTGGCTCCTGGTCGTATTCACGGGAGCGAGCATTCCTGCCTCTCTCACTCAAAGTAAGGGACCGGCACAATTTCACTCTGCACAGCCAGCAGAAACACAGAGACACTGCACTTGCTTCTAGAATCAGAAAACAGCAGAATTGTGAGTCAGTGCCTAATGCAAACATAGACGGAGCATTAGGCTGTCTCTCTCACTCAAAGTAAGGGGCGGAAACCAATTTCTCTCTGCACAGCCAGAAGAAACACAATAATACTGCAGGGCTTCTACAATCAGAAAACAGCAGAATTGTGTCTCAATGCCTAAATGCTCCTGTGTGTAAACATAGATGGGAGAGCTGTGCTGCTCTGGAGGAGTTCATAGAAGACTGGATTCAATTGTAACATACTTCCAGCTGTGAGAGGAGAAGAGATCAGTGCTCTGAGTTCATAAAAGATTGTCTAGACTGAATGCAGGCTTGTGGTATGTAAACATACTTACAAAATAAGACTGCATTGGGAGAACGACACAGTGACATGTGGACTCAGAGGTGGGGGGGGTAAGCCTCGGGAGCGAGCATGAACAGTGAAGGGGGGGGATGATGTCATCCCCCTTCAGTTAAAAAAACCCCCCAGCTGGAAGGGGAAGAAGGCCCCTGAATTTGTAGAGCTGAGAAGCTGAGAGCACAATGAAACACACAAACTGAAGAAGCGATACATCCTCTTTAAGGATAACCAAGTCAATGTATTGGAGTGGCCATCACAAAGCCCTGATCTCAATCCTATTGGAAATTTATGGGCATAACTGAAAAGGCAGGTGCAAGCAAGGCGACCTACAAACATGGCTCAGTTACACCAGTTCTGTGGGATGTATGGGCCAAAATTCCTACCTACTATTGTGAGAAGCTTGTGGAAGGATATTCAATACGTTTGAGCCAAGTCATACAGTTTAAGGGCAATGCTAATTACTAATGACTTTGCATAAGTAATAAAAATGCCTTAAAAAAGTCTCAATCTCTCATTATTCTGGCATTTGGCAAATATAAATAATTTTGGTTCCTAATTGACCTAAAATAGGTAAGGTTTATTCTGATTTCATGTCAGACAGTGAGAAAAACATGCAGATGTGTCTTTTTATGCAGTGTATGGAAACTTCTGGTTTCAACTGTTTGTCAAGAGGTTTTTCCACTGTATAGGTCAACAAGACACCACAAACTGGTTGTATTAAAGGGGTGTTCCCCAAAAGCACTTCCGCATTACAGGTTAGCTGATAGCTAGCTTCAAGTTACAGAATGGGAATCTTCTTCATTCATTTCTGAGGAAGTTCTGAATATAGCCAAGTGAGTGTCATAGCTAGCTACGAGCCGATATGTAATGTGGATGTAGCTTTGTGGGAACACCCGTTTAAGTGAGCCATTATTTACAGGGTTTTTTTGCAACAATTTACTATGTTTTTCGATTATTTTTTTGCATATGATACAGCAAAATATTTGTGAATATGTGACCATGCACTAAAATGGTCTGGACATTGTTGGAAGTATTCTGTAGACTCTATTAGCACCATGTTTTGCCAAGCAGTTGCATAAGATGGAAAAATAAATTATCTCAACTTACTTTGTACAGTATCCTACTGAAACGACTTTTGTGGAGCTGATGTAGACCAAAAGTGAGTCTTTTAGACAGAGACCTGGTAGGAAACATAAAATACTGCTTATTTTCTCTGTTAAAACAGTGAACAACGTAGTAGAAACCTGTTGGATCCCATTAAAGTGAATGCGGTCTGTCTGTGAGTACCATTGGTCTTTGCTGTAAAAGTGACGGAGGCTCTAAATGGAACCTTCAATGTAGATGTGAACCAGACCCTATTTCAATAGTGATTATCTACATTTTATAGACTAAATGCATCTTATATGTTTATATCAGCATCTGAGCCAAAGAAACATACATGTAACTAAATCGTTTGTGCTTAAAACATTAGAGAGATTAGTAGTTTTTGTTCCCATAAGAAGTGACCAGGACTAACCATTGTGATATTACAGCAATGACCCATAGCCAGTCAACACACCCTTCATTGTAGGGTGTTAAAAAAAATGAATACATACAGTATGTGTTCTGAAGAAATTCAAACAATATGGGGATTTCTGCTGATTTACTAGAAACGTTTGTTTGCCTGAACCTTTGTGTCTTATGACTGATGTTTAGCAATAGCTGAAATACTTTTTTAGATCTGAGAAATGTGGATATTTCTTCCACAGTGTTTCACATTCACATTTAATAGTCAGTGACCAGAAAACTAAATGATTTGATCTTCCAGAGACTAAATATAACGGTCAATGCAATTCACTAAAAAATAAAAGCGATAGTGAAGTCCTTCTGTGCAGGGTGGAAGTAGATAATGAAAACAGCCGTTCTTCTGATTAACCCCTTCACTACAAAGCTTATTAAACGGCTGCAAGATTGCTGCTGTTTTGTGAGAAAAGCATTGCCTTTAAGTATTTCTTTTGTGGACCTTATACACTACCATGTTCATACAGCACTGTAGAAAGTCAGAGCTCAAATGTCTAGTAACAACTAAGAGTCACATGTATGAAACCTGTCTAGGTCTAAAACTCTCTTTTATGCCCATAGCAGCCAATCAGAGGTCCCCTTTCATTTCATATAGTGCTCTGGAAAAATGAAAGGGGCGCTCTGATTGGTTGCTTTGGGAAACAAAGAGAGCTTTAGACTAGACAGTTTTCATACATGTGGCCCTACGTTCCTACTGTGATGGAGTATCTGTGGTAACAATTCTGGTGGTTTAAACCTTTAATTTCTGGATTCAAAAGTGACATGTTTTAGGACTGGTCGACCCGTATAAACAGGGGAATTGCTAAGCAGTTTTACCCAGGGAAGCCCCTGGACACCTGCTGCCCCAAATCAGCTATCTGTCCTCAGGACATGCATGCAGCTGAAAGCAATGTTGGAGCAGGGCCTACCTGAATATACAGCACAAAAAGCATGTGCTAGACACAAGAAGGAAGGAGTTGTTTAACGGGTAAAGAGAGAGGTGACTTTTTTTGTTTGGCCTAAATACCTACCAACCTACTAGAGCCACTGTTTACCTGACCAAATACTGGAAGATTTTTATGTCTATGTACCTACTGGAAATATATATACCTACCTACCTACCTATCTATGGGGGCCCTATTTACGTTCCTAACTACTGCAAATGCCTATTTACCTAACTACAGAAGGGCCCTATATACTTAGCTTCTGGGGGAACCTATATGTCTATCTAAATACCTACCAACCCTACCTTGTGGGCCTACATACCAACCTACTGAGGGGACCTATATATCTATCTTCCCAAATGTGTTGGCTATATCAACTACCAACAGGGGGCATTTATAGCTATCCACCTAATGAGGGGGCCTATATACCTATCTACCAAGAGGACCTATATAACTACCTACCAGGGGGCTATACACCCTTCTACCTACTGTGAGGGGCCTATATACCTACTAACACCCAAAAGCCTGTATGTTGTGCAGGCTGGTCTTACAGCTTGTGACACAGTAAAGCAGGCCAAAATAGATTAGCGAGCAGGAGAATGCTTATACTGTAAATAGTTATTATAATCTTTATGTAGTGGCAACATATTCCAAAGCACTGTACATTATACAAATGTAGCAAAGATAAACTTGACAAATAATGCACCTTGACATCATGGCACAGAAAGTTATCTAAACTTTTCCAATGCTTTTCCATGGCTTTTGTTTTGATCTACAAACAGATAACACTGTAACATCCATATGGTTGCAATCAATATTATTCACTACTCCTGTGACTCAAAGAAACAAAAGTGGAACTTATTAGGCTTTTGTTTAAGCAGTATATGTTCAGGTGGAGGAATGACATACACTGAAAAGAACACCCTGCCTACAGTGAAGCATAGTGGGGGTGCGGTGATGCCCTGGGGTTGTCTTGCTTCCTCTGACACTGGAAACTTGCAGAGTGTGGATGGCAAGATTGATTCAACCTGTGAAGGGATATGAAGAAGGAAGATGCAGCAAACAAACCCAAGAATACTAGTGAACTGGAGACCACTGGCCATGAGGAATGGGCTAAGATTTCTCAGGAGCGCTACCAGAAGATGGCATGTGCCTAGGCTTCACATTTAGAGTAGGTCATAAGAACAAATTGGTGCTCTAATAAATGCTACAGACGCTTGTCATGAAGGGGCATGCTGAGACTGCAGTAGTCATTAAAGGGGTTCTGCCACAAAGTAAAATTCACGTGGGAAGTTTACAAATTAAATAATAAACATTTTCACCATTCATCATTGTTAAAAATTTTCCACCATTTTTGTTTTAGCTGTTCCCTTAGGCCGTGTTCACACGGCTTATTCACAGCGGATTTGTGTGCCGGATTGCGCTCGCAAATCCGGCGTGAATAAGGGGCGGGGCCGGAGCGCGGCGGGGGCGCCGCTCCCCGGCCCCATAGACTGTCATTATCTACGGCGCGTACGCGCCGTAAATAATGTGCATGTCACTTTCTCCCCCCGCGGCGGCTTCGCCGCGCGGGGACTACCGATGCAAACCACTGTTCTCTATGCGAGCAGTGGAATACCGTAATTACTCCGAGGGATTGGCGCCGTACTGCAGCGCACATCCGGCGCGGAGTACACCGCCAATCCGCAGACAAATAAGCCGTGTGAACGAGGCCCTAGTGATCCATAGTGTACAGCTCATCTTCAGGGGATACAATCAGGGACAAGAGCTCCTCAGTCTTGTCACACATGGTCATACATTACCTCTCCTCTCAGGCAGCTACTATTGGTCTATCCTCTGCTTAGTAATCACAGACACTTACTGCATGCCGCGTCAAAAAATTGCATGGCCACGCCCTCTTGTTGGTGAACCACGCCCCCTTCAAAAAACACCACACCCACTTCACTTAACTGTGTAACGACTCTGGATGAAAGCTAAATTAGGGTTTTGGCGTCACCCAGCTTTCCTGGACTGTTGGATAGCCTATTCAGCATCCAGGAGAGCTGGGAGATACCGCTAAACTGTGCCTTTTTTCCCCTTCCCCTACACTGTGGTTTATTGTATGTGTGTATGTACTCTTTCGTTGTTTATAATAACTGTTTTTGATTGGAGATTCATGCTGCTGTATTTGTATGTGTATTTTGGCGAGATCTTTTTGAATTAGTTTAGGCCATCCCGTATATTCGCTGCCAGTTCCTAAATGATTATGTATTTGATACCAATCATGCTCCTTGTTAAACTGCGTGTATACGTACATTCGCTGCCAGTTTGGGATTAACCATGCACTCTACACCTATCATGCGCCTTTGTTTTAAACTATGTGTGGGTGACTTTAGTTTATTGCAGTGTACCATATTTCCGCCAGTACCAGTATTGCTGGGAGGGCGCATGCGCGGGATCTGTGTCAATCTCTTGGCATCCGGATGTGGCGCTCTGCACATGCGTGGCTTTAATCTGGCGCGGAGATTGTATAGAACGGAATGAGAGTATATAAGGTGAGTACATATAGTGCAACATTGTCCTTCCTATCTAAGGAGATGAGTATTACCTAAGTCTATCATTATGGCACCCCGGTGGTAATGTATTTTGGCAGGATATTGGTATCATCGTGGCTACTATTAGTAATATTGTATTTATTAGCATTGTCCTGCTATGCATTTTTGAATGGGGTAATATTGCTTGTCATTATCTACTCTTTTTATTGCTACTAAATATATCTGTTTTTGCCTTATATCTTTGACTGACTTCGTCTTATGCATAAAAACTTTAGCCCTGTTTTGTGGCCCTGATGAATCCCAGTAATTATGGAGGAAATGCGTTGGTCTTTTTTCTGTATTGGGGCTTTAAATGTAATGGAGGTTTAATATAGGGTATATATAAGACTCTTGTTGTGATTATCGATTTGCAAATTGGTCTATGTATACCTACTTGTTTACTGAATAGAAAGGTCTTTTGTCCTTGTTGACCTGTATATATATGGAGTTGTTAGTCAAAGATATATAAGGCTCTTGCTGTAATTATTGATTTATATAGTTGATTGTTATGTTTATATGTTTATTGAGTAGTAATAGGGTGCATTAGGGTGTTTTTTGCTAGGTTAGGTTCTGGTAGGGGTCGTCCTTATAGGGACGGGGTCCCCTTTATTGGGATAGGTAGGGTTTTAGTGTAGGGTATAGGGTGAGTGTAGGGTATTCTAGGTTTCTTGATATTTTAAGAGATATATATTAAAAGTTATATTTTGGGTCAAGTATTTTCTAGTCTTTGTGTTTTTTTCCTTGATCCATAGTGTACAGCTCATCTTCAAGGGATTCCATCAGGGACAAGAGCTCCTCAGTCTTGCCGCACATGTTCAGACATTACCTCTCCTCTCAGGCAACTACTATCAGTCTATCCCCTGCTTAGTAATCACAGACACTTACTGCTGAGTGTTTACCCCCAGGTGCTGTCATTCTATTCTTGTCCTCTGTACTCCTTATAAATGCATGCTGTGTCAAAAAATTGCATGGCCACGCCCTATTGTTTGTGAAGCACGCCCTCCAAAAGCCACTCCCACTCCATCTAACTGTGTAACGACTCTGGATGAAAGCTAAATTAGGGTTTTGGCATCACCCAGCTTTACTGGACTGTTAAATAGCCTATTCAGCATCCAGGAGAGCTGGGCGATACCGCCAAACTGTACCTGATCCTAAACCATTACATTGCAATCAATATTTCTACCATACATTGATTATACAGTGGTATATACAAGTATACATAGGCTCTGCAGATGTTTAAATAACTACAGTGCAGTAACATCTAGGGACTCACCGGAGACGTCTCCTGTGACTAGAATTGCTATCTTTCCCTTTTTTTCTCCATCCTGTCCAGACCGCCATGATGACTTGTTCTGACCACGACTCGTCCCTGCAAAATTTACCACACAAACATCTTAGAATTCTATTTTTTCAGCACTTCCCACCTGTGTCCACCTCTGTACAAACTCAACATGGGGTGATAGGTGGGGAGGTTATTGCTGATAGGTGTAGGTGGAAAGGTTATGAGGTAATAGGTGGAGGTGAGAGGACTATGGGGTAATAGGTGGGAAGGTTATGAGGTGATATGTGGATTTGAGAGGACTATGGGGTATTAGTGGAGAGGTTATGGGAGATAGGTGGGGTGATAGGTGGAGGTGAGAGGACTATGGGGTATTAGGTGGAGAGGTTATGGGGTGATGGGTGGTTGTATTTTGTGTTTTCACTAGGAGGCATAACACAATTTTAGGGAGTGGTGGGAGAGAGGAGTACAGAGCACTGCCTACAATCTCCTTGGGGGGCATAGGACCATCCCCCTTTATGTGCTGTGCCTACACTACCCAGAATCATATTGTGCAGGTTGAACTCCGTACCTTCACCCCCAGAAGATTAGCCGCAAGAATGATCTTCAAGGGGTGCAGGAGATGGAGTCTGTCATGTTTTTCATAATGTTCTTAAATTCATACAGGTTTCCCCTTTGGACTATGTCGGACTCCTTGAATTATGTTGGACCAATGTTGGATTGATTTCTTGAATAAAATGGTGAATGAGGGCTGATGTTGGGGAGTGTTTATTTAAATAAAAGTTTTTTGTGCAATTTGTTTATTTTTGTTTCCCATTTAATTCCAGTTTTTCTAATGGTGGTATCTGACAGACACCTCTCCATTACTAGCGCTTGGGTTTGGTGTCAGCCAGCAGTAGTTTTTGTCACCCCACAGCTGACACTAACTCTGTTTCACTATTGCCCCAGTACATAACGCACCAGGGGTACTGGGAAGAGCCAGGTAATCATCAGGAGCAGACCCTCTTATGTGATGGTCCACTTCTGAGGCGGCTGCGGGCTGGTATTTTTAGAGTGGGAAGAGACCGGTGTTAATGGACCTTCTCAATCTGATAGTATCAAGCTGCAGCTGTCAGTTTTATCTTGGAAAATGGAGGGGACCCTATGTCTTATTTTTTTTTTCAAAAATCATTTATTTACTGAGAATCCTAAAGTGGGCACCTCTTGTAATCATTACATTGGATGCCCATGTGCAGATTCTCATTAAATAAATAAATTTTCATATAAAAAACGACGTGGAGTCATCCCCATTTTCCATGACCAGCCAGGGTGAGACCGACAGCGGCAGCCTGATACTATCAGAATGGAAAGAACCATTGATACTGATCCCTTCCCATTCTAAAAATACCGGCCTGCAGCTGCTGCAGAAGCAGGCCCTCACATTAGAGGGTCCGCTTCTGACGGTTACCAGCTCTTCCCAGTACCCCTGGTACGTTGGGTACTGGGGTAATAGTGACACAGGGTTAGTGCCAGCCTTGGGCAACAAAAAATACCATTGGCTGACACCAAGCCCGAGCGATAGTAATGAAGAGGCGTTTGTAAGATGTCTTCACTACTATTACAGGAATTATATGGAAAAAAAATACACACAAATTGCATGTAACATTTTTTTATTGAAAAAAAAACACTCTCCAAAATCAGTCCTCTTTAAACATTTTATTTGAAAAAATATATATCCAAGGTTGATCCGACGTAGTCCACCGAGTCCGACTTAGTCCAAATGGGAACCTGTAAATTAACAAACATTACATACGTACATACATATAGGCTGCATACCCCATACAGCATACAGGAAAGCTGCATAGATAACATCCAACTTTCCATGATAGGAGTACTGGGTGCCAACTTTGGGGGATGGAGTGTCACCCAGCTTTCCTTGATACTGAATAGGCTACAATCACCAGTCTGTCCCCTGCGGCCCGTCTCCTGCCCCCTGCAGCCACCAAAGACAGATCACAAAGGGCAGGAGACAGGAGCAAGGGACAGGAGACAAGGGGGCAACTCCTGCCCCCTGCAGCTGCCAAAGACAGACCTCAAGGAGCAGTAGACAGGGAGCAACTTCTACCCCTTGTGGCCTGTCTGCTGCCTATTGAGACCGCCAGAGACAGACCGCAGGGGCCAGGAGCAAGGGACAGAAGATAAGTGGGCAACTCCTGCCCCCTGCAGCTGCCAAAGACAGACCGCATGGGACAGGAGACAGGGAGCAGAAGGCAACTTCTACCCATTGTGGTCTGTCTCCTGCCCCCTGAGATGCCAGAGACAGACCGCAGGGGGCAGGAGACAGGAGCAAGGGGCAAAAGATAAGTGGGCAACTCCTACCCCCTTGTACATTCAAACAGACACACCCTTCACGCACACACTGAAATATACACACCCCTCCCACACAAACTCAAACACACACATCCTCTCCCCCCGCACACACAAACCCACACGACCCCGCCCCCTGCACACTCAAACACACACACCCCTCCCACACACAGAAACACACATCCCTCTCACGCACACTGAAAGACACACACACCTCTCCCAACACACTCAAACACACACCCCTCCCACACACACACACACACACACATACTCCTTGCACGCACATTGAAATACACACACACACTCAGCCACTGCACACACACACCCCTCCCCTCACACACACTCAGCCATCCCCCTTTCCACATACACACCCCTGTACTGCACTGACCTGTCCTGCTGCCACCATCCTGGTTCCTCACTCTGCTTTGCTAGAAATAGGGGGCTGAGCCTCGAGTCTCATGCTAAGTCCCGCCCCTTTTCCCAGTAGTGCTCTCCATGGCTTCCTGCTTTCTTAGCCTCCTATGAAGCTACCAGAGCAGCGCGTCGAAGGACAGTGGCTTCAAGGCTTAATTTAAAATAAACGTGTAAAATAGTAATCAATTAATGTGATTAAAAAAAGTGATAAAAATAAATCAAATAATTAAAACATATGCAGAAAATGTAAAAACATAAATATTTTGTATTAAATACAAAACAGCTACACTTATTAGGTATGCACATGATGGTCTTGCATTTAAAAATGTGTTTATAGGTTGTTCTTTAAAAAAAAAAAAAAAAAACTTGTCTGGTATTAAAACTACTTAATGTTAACAGAGGAAACAATGCAAATGGTCCTCTTTCTGTATGGTGATTATGAACCCAGACTCCAAAGCTCCAAACAGCACAATTGACTAAAAGATACTTCATTAGCGCACAGTGAATGGACCGTTTGAATGATAATATATACTGTACATCTATGGAATTTGTGTGTTTTCATCTGTCTACACATCACAGTAGTTTGCTGGTTTCACAATGACAGATTCCCTTTAAGAGTGTTAAAATCAGGTTATTCTGTGTAGTGCATATTCAGTATTTCTAGTCTACTTCTGACACAAAAACTGTTAGGGTATGTTCACACGGCTTATTTGGGCGCCACAATTACAGTAATACATAGCTCTCATAGAGTCTTATGCGTCGTCCCCCTGCACATACAATATGGTCGTATTGTACATGCGGGGGGAGAACTGACATATCAATTGTTTGCGCGATTACGTGCCGCGAACAATGCATGTCAAGCACTGATCATCGCGTGCTTCCAAAACACTAGGTGGATTGTGGCGCGTACTATATGCTCCGCAATACACTGTGTGAACATACCCTTATATGAAAAGGGCCCATATTAGTCAGGTGTCACCATTTCAGAAATGGTTTGAAAATTAACCTCTTCCTGACACAAAAAATTATTTATAGAGCTTTTTGTTTTTTTTA
>JAODAL010045852.1:0-31529 GCA_025379985.1 Phyllomedusa bahiana | reverse complement strand
TCTCAGGGTGCATCATCGAGGAAATAGGGCTGTTTTTAAACCCCGGGCCGGAGGAAGGGAGGGAGGAAGGGTGGTATTCCTAGACACCGACGTTCCCGACGTCGCTGCCTTGGAAAGAGGGGCACAAATTTGAGGCGGAGGAGGAAGATGAGGAAGAGATTTGCTGGTGCCCCCGACCGGGGGCTTGGGAAATAGGCCATCTCTATATGATGCTGGATGTCCATTTCCTCCAAATGATCCTCGCTTTAAAGGCCTCAAAAGAAAAACATTACTGGGGGGGCCACCCTCCTGGATCCCCGGAAAAAAACAAAACTCAGCATTTTTCCTTCCACCCACCCAAAAGAGAGTAAAATGCGGGAAAATGGAGACCTTGCGATGTCAACTGGAGACACTTTTGCGTCTGCTTCACTTCTTCAAATGTCACGGGGGGAACAACGTCGCGACGGACAGCTAAATGTCAATAGCCCACGGCACCCAGGAGGCATTGGCAGAAGCCAAGGGTGCCCTTGGCAATCTTTATTTCCATCACCAACGCATGAAATCGGGGGCACACACCCAAACACCAGACCAGCTTAAGACAGGGGCACGACTTCTGCTCTAAACACCGGTTTTTGGATTTTTTTCCGGCCCAAATTGATTCTGGTATCCAAAAGGGATGAAGGGGCCCAACTCGTCCCCCAGCCTTAGGGTTTGTCCTGCCCAAACCACTCTATCTGAGGGCCCCTTCAGCACAGGGTAGAGTCATTAAAAACGCACCGGTTTCCCAGATAATGTGGATATTTGACTTTCATCAAGATGAATCAGGGATGGGTCTCGATATGTTGTGCTCCAATTCTGAGTCACCCATTTAGTTGCCCGGGCATATACATTCCCCCTTTAAACAGAATGGCCTCTTGAAAACTTTTTTTTTTAAAAGATATTTTTATGCAATTTTTTTTCTCAGTTTTCCAAAATTCATTTTCTGTTTTGCTGTGAGGAGACTGTAAAAGACACCAAGGTTTCATGACAAAACCGATTCCATTTACTCACTTAATCTTTAGAATTTTTTCGCATTTTCAATGGTTTTGGGTTCATGGTGCTGTGAGAATACAGCTAAAATCATGGTCCTTTGGAACAGAAATGTGGCTTCTAAGTGGCATTTCTCCCTCACAATTTTTAACAGTGGCTGAAAAAGTCATTTTTATAATTTTTTGGGGTCATGGTGCTTGAGATACAGCTATAATCATGGTCTTGGAACAGAAATGTGGCTTCTAAGTGGCATTTCTCCCTCACAATTTTTTAACAGTGGCTGAAGTCATTTTTAAATTTTTTGGGGTCAGGGCTGCTTTGAAATGCAGCAATACTACAGGGTCCTATTCTAAAAAAATTGGTTTCAAAACAGACATTTTTTCTTCACCATTTTTCAAAGGGGGCTAAAGGGGGTCATGTTTTGAATTTTTGGGGGCATTTTGCTGTGAAATGCAGCTTTTACTACAAAGGTCCTATTATAAAAAATGGGTTTCTAACAGACATTTTTTTCTCACAATTGTCAAAAGTGGCTCAAGGGTGATGGGCTGTCAAAAACCAGAATAGGTAGGACACTGTTAATGGACACATATTGCAAAATGACTTGGTTTTGCAAGATCTTTAACAGAGCTAGCAATCACTGTAGTGAGACAAACCATTTAAAACATTTAAAAAAAAGAGAAACAAAGAAGGGGTGGGATTCCATCCTATTTTTAAAAATGTGTTTTCTAGAATTAAACTACTAAAAAAAGGGCATGACAAAATAGCTGATACAAATATTCCTCTGAAATTGTAAGGGGGGTACAGGAAGACTTGAAAGATGTAGGTTACCCAGGACAGGTCTAGTCAATGTCCAGTTCAATAAAATGGTGGTTCCCAAAGACTCCTTTTAGCGGAACTTTTAAATCTGGGCGTCATGCAGGTTTGGGGCTCATGCTGTGAGCCCAGGACAGGTCTAGTCAATGTCCCAGCCATTCCACCGCATTTATATGTTCTAGCTGTCTCTGCTTAGTCTTAAATGGTACGTCCTGTCTGTGACAACAGAGTCCCAGCCATCCCAACGCATTATATGTCTAGCGTCTATGCTTAGTTTAAAATGGTACGTCTGTCTGTGGAACAACAAGTCCCAGACCATACCACCCATTATATTCTAGCTGTCTCGCTTAGTTTAAATTGTATGTCCTGTCTGTGGAACAAAAGTCCAGACCATCCTCCGATTATATGTCTAGCTGTCTATGCTTAGTTTAACTGGTACGTCCTGTCTGTGGAACAACAAGTCCCAGCCATCCCACCGCATTTAATATGTTAGCTGTCTCTGCTAGTTTAAATGGACATTTTTTTGTCTAGATATTTACGCCCAGCTCTGTCTTCCATAATTTATCCTATGTTTTTTGTATAGCCATCAATCCCAGATTGAAACCTCCCTTCCCCTTGTAAGTTCCTGCTCTGTGCCCAGTGCTATTTGTAGCTCCACCATTTACGCACCTGAAGGCCCTAAATGCTCATTTTGAACTCATCATAGTTGAGTTAAGTGCAGAGCTGTGGTTGTGGACCGTAGGTCTGGGGGCCAAATTTCCACGTGCCAAATTTCAATGTGGCAATTTAGAAGTGGCAATAATGAGATTTTCCCTGAATTGAGCCTCGGAAGGGAGCTGAAGGGAGAAGGGAATTCACCTTTTTGTAAGTTGCTAACACTTCTTTGCATACTCCTTATTTACCAAAAGCTTGCTATTACTACTACCTTGAAGCACATCTGCCACCTATCTTAGACACCCTATCTGCGCCTCAGACAAGTTTATCCACATTAGCTACATCTCCCTTTCCCACCCAATCCTCCAGCTCACATGTTATGCACAACACGCCGACTCATATGTATCACTGACCCATTCTCGTTGTTCTTTTCATTCTCCTACTTCTCGATGGCAGGGGACATCTCTACCATCCCGGGCCACCTTCCTTTACTCGCTATATCCCACCTCCTCCTCAGCCTCCCATACGAAACCCTGACTAACCTGCTTTCCATTCGCTGTACGTCTTTTTCTGCCCCTTTTAAGTGTGCTCTTGGAACGCCGATCCGTCTGCAACAAACTCACTGCTGTTCATTGACTGTTTCTCCTCAACTCCTCAACCTGCGGCCCTCCACAGAAAACATGCTCCAGCAATCTGACACGCTTCCCTTGACCCTCACCTCACCGCTATGGTGGGCTACCACCTTCCAACCACACCCCACCGACTCTTGAGAACAGGGGCCGGGTGGAGGAGGTGGAACATACTTCTCTATCCACACTGCTCTTACCAGGTCTTCTCTGCACCCTCCCTCACTTTCCCTCCTTTGAGGTCCAAACCCTCTGGACTCTTTCAGCATATTTTCATCAGGTCGCAGTTGTCAACAGAACCCCCCCCGGCTTCCACGCCAGTTTTGGATCATATGCGAATGGCTCCCATCACTTCCTCTCTTCTGAAATGTCCCACTTCTCATCATGGGTGATTTCAATCATCCCCATCTGATGACCCCATGTCTATTCTGCCTCACTGTTTCTTTCATATATATAAAATAAACCTACTCTCATGGACTCTCGCTGTTTCTGATATCTCCCAACCCACAGGTATGGGAACTCTCTGGATCTGGTATTCTTGTCATCTTTCCTCAATTCTCTAACTTAACTAATTCTCCTTATGCTCTCTACTGACCACAATCTTATTCTCCTTCATTATCACTAATTCTCAGCCTTCTTCTGGACAAACATCTGAACCCCATCATCCTTACAGAAAACTTCCGCTCATTAATACTCAGGAAATCACAGACACCATACAGTCCCTAACTTGTCCCACCAATCTCCTCCCTCTCCTGTCCTGACCAGGCTGTCAAAGTTACAATGAAACTCTCACAAACCAAACTTGGACATGGCTGGCACCACTACACTCCGCACCACCAGAGTCGAGCCCGTCAGCCTTTGAGGCACACACCTCAGACTCGGTTTTTCTCCAAGCGATGTTCCAGGTGTGAAGGCGGTGTGGAGGAAAGTCAAGAACTGCAGACTTTCTCCACTACAATTCCATGATCAGGAAGACTTATCACACTGCCCTTCCTGCGCCAAACAAAATATTTCACCTCCCTCATCTCCACACTACACAACAACCTCTAAAGCCTCTTTGACACCAATTCCACTCCCTCTAAGACCTAAAGATCAGGCTCGGTCACACCTCTGTGCTGAAGCCTGGCCACTCGCTTCAAAGACAAATTGAAAATATCCGGCATAAACTTCAACCATCACTTCCCCTTAATAATACCCATACTGTCCCCTCCCCGACCTCTCTAATCCTACTCACAGCCCTTGAACCCGAAGACAGAGGAAGAAGGTGTCAGGCTTCTCTGTCTCTCGTCCCACACCATTGCCTCTACTGACCACATCCATCCCACCTCCTCGCAGTCTGTCCCTTTCTCACCTTACTGCTATCTGTAACCTCTCTCTCTCTCTCTCACTGGGATCTTTCCATTTCCACTTCATACACGCCATCAATAACCCATTTGAGTAATAAAGCCTCTTGGATCCGATCACTGTGCTGATAACTAAGACGGACGCAGTCTTCTTAGACCTAGACCATTCATCTGCTAAAACTGACTGGAATCGCACTTGGTCTCACTCTCGCCTATTCAGCGCTGATCTCTCTGCTAACATTTTTCTAGACCCGCTGCAATCAGGTTTCGACACCCTACACTCCACGGAAACTGTCCCTTAGTTAAAGTCTCAAAATGACCTACCTAACAGCAAAATCTCAGGGTAATACTTCATTGTTGCTTCTCTTGGATCTCTCTGGCAGCACTTTGACACTGGGAAATACCACCAATACTTCTCGCTCTCCAAGGCATGCTCAGGCACCATTGGCCTCCAGGACACCTGCTCTCGCTTGGTTCTCGTCCTACCTCTCTGACCGCTCCTTCAGAGTATCGGTTTTTCTGGTTCGACCTCCTCTCCTCTTCCTCTTGATGTTGGGGGTTCACTCAGGGAATCAGGTTCTAGGTCCTCTCCTCTTTTTTGTACACAGCACCCCCATTGGACCAAAACCATCAGTAGACTTTGGCTTCTGTACCATCTCTATGCGGATGACACCAATTATACACCTCCTTCCCGTGACATCACTCCAGCTTGCTCCACAAAACAACAACCTCAGTGACTGACTGTCGATGGTCTCTGAGCGTCCTGTGCCTGCTCTCCAGATCTGAAGCTAAGCACTTCACTAAGACTGAACTTCTCTGTCTTTCCGCCATCTACTTAAACCCAGAACCTCCCCCCTGTAGCTATTTCTGTTTTCCCTGTATGTTGGTACAACTTTCTCCTAGGTCAGAGGCGCTGACTTGTCCAATTAGGTGGTTTTTATTGGATTATTGAGATACTGATCTTCTCCCATATATCCTCAATCCCTTGCCCGCTCTCTGTCACCCCATGCTCCTCAACGAGAGTCTCCGCAAAATTCGACGTCCATTTTCTCACTGTGGATAACTATCTCACAAATCTCATTACCTGGCTCTTATTCTTTCTCGTCTGAACTACTGCATACTCACTTGCTTATCGGTCTCACCTCTATGCAAACTCTCCCTCTCCAATCTCGTCCAGAATGCAGCAGCCAGGCTTGTCTTTCTTATCCAGCCGCTCATTATGATGCCCTCTACCTGTGTCAGTCACTGCAGACTGGTTGCCCATCAGTACAGATACAGTATAAACTCAGCACTCTAACACTTAAGCTCTCCACAGCAGTGCTGCGCCCTAGCTCCCCTCTAGTCTCTGTTTCCGCCCTACCACGTGCTCTCCGCTCTGCTGATGATATCAGACTACATTCCTCAATCATGCGAACCTCCCATGCCCGCCTAACAAGATTTAACACGTGCGGATGGGGCACTCTAATCTCTGGAATATGCTACCGCGGCGCGAGCAAGGAACATTCCTTCAACCTCACAGTTTTAAGAGGGCCCTTGAAAATTACTTCTTCTCGCAGGTCTGGCCGCACACAACGATCCCTACACTGCTATCACACACATCTACACTCCTGCATTGGGCACTCCACAGCACTTATCTGTATATAGATGACAAGTCGTAGGGTGGCAGGTTCATCCATTTTTCATGTAGACAACCCACCCGCCATATTTATAGAAAGCATGAGCCGGCCCATTGTATAACTTGAGCACTTTTAACGTATGTTTCACCCCATACACCCTAATAGATTTGTAAGCTCTCACGAGCAGGGCCTTCACACCTTGTGTTCAGTCTGTAAGTACTTTTTAATGTGTAATGACTGTATGTTTACACCTTGAATTTGTAAAGTGCTGCGGAATATGTTGGCGCTATAGAGAATTTAAAGATTATTATTATTTTAATTTATGTCCAGTTCAATAAAATGGTGGTTGAAAATCCTTTTCCGGCATTTTTGTAATGTGGGGTGGAGTGCAGGTTTAATGAGTCAACCTGCGGTTCAAGGACATGTCTTGTCTCAAATGTCCAGTTCAACTAAGGGGGTGGTTTGAAAGACTCCTCTTTCCCGGCACTTTTTTAACTCTGTGGTCAAGACAGTGTTTAATGGTCATACTGTGGTGTACAGGAACAGGTATAGTCAGATGTCCAGTTCAACTAAAATGGTGGTTCAAAGACTCCACTTTTCCGGCACTTTTTTAAAATCCTGTGGGTCAGACAGGTTTAATGGTCATACTGGCGGTCAGGTACAGGTTCTAGTCAATGTCCAGTTTCAACTAGAATTGGTGGTTGGAAAGACTCCTTTTCCCATGCAACTTTTTTAATCTGTAGGTGCGACAGGTTTGATGTCATACTGCGGTCAAGGACAGGTCTAGTCAATGTCCAGTTTCGAAGCTAGAGGTAGGTGGTTGAAAGCTTCCCTTTTCCTAGCATTTTTAATTCTGATGGGTCAGACAGGTTTAATTGGTTCATACTGTGGTAAGGACAGCGTATAGTGCAATGTCATGTGCAACTAAAAATGGTGGTTACAAAAAGACTCCTTTTTCCGGGCACTTTTTAAGAATCTGGGGGTCATGCCAGGTTTGGGGGCTCATGCTGTGGACCCAGGACTAGTCTAGTCATCTGTCCAGTTCAACTTAAAATGGTGGTTCAATGTACTTCCTTTTACCCAGCAATTTTTAATGCATGTGGTATCGTCAGCAGGGTTTAATGAGTCATACTGACGGTTCCAGGACAAGGTCTACTCTAATGTCCAGTTCAACTAAAATAGGTGCGTTGAAAGACTCCTTTTCCCAGCACTTTTTATACTGTGGGTTCAGGACAGGTTTAATGGTATACTGCGGTTCAGGACAGGTCTAGTCCAATGTCCAGTTCAACAAAAATGGTGGTTGATAGGATCCTTTTCCCGGCTCACTTTTTGAATCTGGCGGTCAGAAGGATTAATGGTCATACTGTGGTACAGGGGAGAGGTATAGTCAATGTTCCAGTTCACTCTTAAATGGTGGGTTCGAAAGACTCATGTTTTCCGGCACTTTTTAATTGTGTGGTCAGACAGGTTTAATGGTCATACTGCGGGTTCCAGGACAGGGTCTAGTCTAAATGTTCCAAGTTCAACTTAAATGGTGTGTTTCTAGTGAGAAAGACTCTTTTCCAGCACTTTTTTAAATCTGTGGGTCAGGACAGGTTTAATGGTCATAGCTGCGGTCCAGGATCAGGATCTAGTCAATGGGGGTCTTTGCAGGTTTGGGGCTCATGCTGTGGCGCCAGGAACAGGGAGTAGTCTTAATGTCCAGTGAAACTAAAACGGTGGTTGAAAGATATCTTTTTTCGGCACTTGTTTTATATCTGGGGGTCATGCAGGTTTGGGGCTCATGCTGTTGGGCCACCAGGACAGGATAGTCTATGTCCAATGAAAAGCTAGAAATGGTGGTGGAAGAAGACTCCTTTTTTCCGGCACTTTTTAATCTTTGGGGTCATGCAGGTTTGGGGCTCATGCTGCCATCTCCAGGACAGGAGGATATTAAATGGTCCAGTTCAGTAAAATGATGGTTCAAGTCATTACTTCTTCATGCACTTTATTAATTTAGTGGGTCGTATGGGTTTAACGGGTCAGGGATGATAGGCTACAGACTCGGGATGATAGAGATTGAAATGCCCCCCCCCCCCCCCCCGACAGCTCCCCCCCACCCCCCCAAACCCCCCTACCCCCTGGTGACTTTCTTTCTTCTATGGCTTGTTTACTTATCCTAAAGTGTCGTTGTCCATAAGATGTAGCACGTATCCATTGTTGACTGTTGTGGATGTTAATTCAGCTTTTCGTCAGCCCTAGTTTGGGTGTAAAGATGAAGGTGTTGTTCCTCTCCCATAGACTTTAATGGTCATCTGGCGACTAATCCATACTTATCGATCTATCGTGAAATACGTCTGATAATTGCCCGCATATTCGGCTATCGACACCTGGAATGACGATAGTCGACGTAATGCGATCTACTTATTCATCTCAATAAGAGAAAACATAAATTTGAGATCCAGATTATTCATTACTTTTTCTTGTAGATCAACTGGAGGATATCCTAGAATAAGCTCTGTAAGATTTATAGGGCGCATTCGCAGAATAGGGCTATACTCAGTAGTGCTTCAGAAATATATTCTTTCTGTTTGCTGCTTTTTGTTAATTGATTTGTGTGCAGCCTGTGAGCTTCGATACTTTAGGCTTTTTCACACGTAATTTGTCAGCTTAACGTGTTACAAGCATTTTTTTGTGACTCCATTCCGTTACTTGGGGCCGCACAGAACAGAGCCCAGAGCATGGATCCTAAATCAGAATATTAGCAGTGAGATTATCACTGCGGGCTATGAGGATGACGACTACAGCAGCCGGCGTTCACACTTTGAAGTATGCGACCTCGCTGATGTTTCCATAGCAATCCAGCCTCGGTCCGCTCTTTTGAAAGATATTGACAAGCATGTAGAGTTCTTTAAGAGACGCGGAAGACGACAAGGCAAGGAGGCGAACACGCGTAGCGTGGCATGATTTCATCATTAGTGAGAACGCTCGCCTACTGCTCTCTCCTTCACCTCATAGCCCGCTCGCAAAGTTTCTGATGTAAAACACTATTCGCTAGATGCACCTAATGGTTCTTAGAGATCATTACTCATTACATATAAGGGTCTCCTTCCTGTCTCAGTTCCAGAGAATGGAAGTCTTAAATATAGCGTCGCTCTTGGTTAACGATGAAGTGAAAAAACTCCGTGTGACAAGCCTTAACCAACAAAATTTGTCTAGCAGAACTCTTATTTCTTTATGAGTCTCACTGTTTATCTGCCCAGACCAAACCATCTCGCTATCGGAATTATCTCTCAGATATATGATAACAGTGTGCAAAATCCACTTTAGTTGATTTGTTGAAATATCTGAAGTGTGAGCCGGCGTGTGTCCAAAGCTATTGCGTGTGATGCTCTTGTTTTTTCCCGTAAGTATCGGTAGAACCATGTGGCTTGCTTAATCAAAGGTGGAAACGTCGCTACGTCTCTTCTTAAGTAGAGTTTACTCTTAAAATTGGCGCACTATGTATGCTATTGATAAAACTATGTATCACAGTGCTGTTGAGATTGATTTAGTGAATTCAAAGAGCCCTCTGAACACAATTACCATTCCAATGAGAGTTTATTGGAAATGAAAAATTTGGGGTTGAGCATGGTCTAATGAAGAAGACGTGGCTCCTCTCGGCATTCATATGTGATGTGTATAGTGCGCTTGCAACATGAATGAACTTGGTAATGTGTAGCACCACTTGCATAGTATACATTGCTCGACTCCCAACTCTAGCTGTGCAATGAGCATAACTTAGCACAGTTTTGCAGGTACATGTAGTAGCTCCCATCATCTCTCTCAACAAAGCTACCTCTGCCAGCTTTTTTTCTTCGAATAAGTTGCCATGGTGACAATCTACCTACTATTTAATCAACTCTACCGCATGGCTGCTGTTCCTAACAATGTGGACTAGTATACCTTTTTCTTTACTCTAGACCTTCTTTCATGCTTATCTTCCAGAGAGACTGTTACCTATGAAAACAGAATAATTAATTCGCCTCAGACAAAACTAGTGTCGAGCGATTATAGAACGCACAACAACATTGTCACAGGGACGGTTGTGGCTTGTTTTAGTTCAAACTAGAATCTAGCTAATCAGTGGAAAGAATTATTACTATTATAAAATTAAAGTTACCAATAAGTGGTATTGACTGATCGGCAGTTGATTGTTGAAGGCAGATAATGTAGTTAATCGAAAGGTACATCTCTTAACACCACTTTATCCCTGAGATTTTCAATGGCGGAACATTCCTCTTACAGTTTATAAGACAAATTACATGCAAGCAAAGAAAATCCAATAAACATGTTTCTATTTTTAAAAATGCCTTATTAATGAGGTCATAGGAGAGATGAATACATACAAGGAATTGAAAGGGGGAACTAGGAGAATGGCTAGATGAGAAGGAAGGCAACAATTCGATGACAAGAATGAATACAGTCGCTTAGCACAAAACCTTAATCGGGACAACGTTCTTATCCTTAGGAATCGCGGTGTACTTTTTTAAAATAGACTTTCTTTAATGTGTGTTTCACAAATTACGTTATGCAAAATAATATTTCTCTTCTATTTTCCATAAGAAGGTGTAGGCCTATATGAATTGCAGTCATTGTAATCTTCACAGTCATAACTATTAGAGTACTAATTGAAATGAGTATTTGAACAAACTGCCTATTGGATAATCAGTCATATTTTATAAAATATAAAGAAAAAACTCAAAAATGGCACTCGGAATGTATGTTCTAAACACTTATTAATTGCACAGTCAGACGTTTTTCATCACATTCTCATGTTTTATAAACGAACCTAAAAATGGTCAATTTGCTGAATATCTATTATGCCTAGAATTAAGCAGGTGTATACAAAATGAAATCAACCAGTTTTCAAAGTCAGAAGAGTTTTATTTCTAGGTGTTGTTACATGATGCACATAGGAGCCCCTCGTTCGAAATGCAGCTTCTGAACGTCTCTCGTTCAATTGAAAAGATTTTGTCAGAGTTTGGATTATGCGTTATCCTGCTTTAACTTGTTCTCTGCACATGAGGACAGAATACGCCTCCCAGAGAGCTGTTGCCTTAGTGTGAATGCCTCCGCCATCATAGACACTCCTTTTGGATAATTGCTTCAGAGAGTTCTCAAGCAGTTATTGCAAGTCAAAGGGGAGCATGGGGCTCCACAAGGCATAAGTTTGTCCCTCTATTAATGCCCCATAGCAGCAGAGATGAACGATGTGTTATTTGCAGCATTGAAGAAAGTGTTGCCTCGATTATCATGCACATTAAAATGATCTTGCTGCGGAATGCTGGTTTTCTTCTTCTGTAACCTTGCAGGAAGTGCTGTGTTTGAAGAAACTTCACATACATTATGGAGGTCATCTTTACACGACTCTCAAGGGATACCTAAAGGGTGCCTGACAATTCTACTCTCCCATGATTTACAGCCCAAGACCATACTCCACTTCCGCCTTGTTGCGTGCCGTTAGCACCGTGTTTTAGCATGGTCGGGGGCTCATACAACCTAAGCCATCCTCTCCACTCCAGTCATCTGGACCATCGAGTCAAGTGTGCAAGCTCACTGATCGGTTGAAACAAAAAGTTTTGAAGTCAAGTCGTCATGTATTGTTTGAGCCCTTTTCTGATGAGCCATTCTGCCCTTGTGTGCCAGTTGGATGCAGTAGGTCGACCAGGATGGTTATCGCCACAGCACCTGCAAAACCTTGAAGGACCCAATTGCCATCTTGTTGACTTAGTGAGGGATCATGTGGAGGCACTAGCAGTGCTTCAAAAATTGTCATTGCTGTACTATTGACAAGGCATTTTTCAGCAGCTGCTCTTTTAACAATGACGTAATTGACTTTGGAAAGAGTCCTCAGGTTATTCCCTTATCAGCACGCACACGTGTTGTTGCTTGTGAACTCAGCGCTACCATACTCTTAGAATTGTGCGATGATCATTGAAAAATTGGGAAGTGTCTTGGGGGAATGTTGATTGTAGTTACATGCCTTGGACTAAGAACACTCCACAATTTGTTGCTTCTCAGCAGGCCCGGCACTTACTTTGTTCTTTTCCCAATTTGGGCTGAAAGGTAGGCTGTGATTAATGTGAGACAAGCCTTCTTAAGTGTCTTGCTTTAATTGGGACGCCTCCCTGCCAATAACTAATGTAGCACAAGTGTCTGCAAATGTTTTCAGTCGATATAAAGAGCATGACCATACACATAACCATCAATGAGTTTAACTGAAAGAACGCAAAAATTCTTATCCTTATCCCCTCCCAACTACTTTTGCTATAATAATTTGGAACACAGTGTATTTTTGAGAGACAATTTTGGCTGTTTTTCTTTATGTTGGCATTTCTATGCAACTTTATATTAAATAAGTTATTATTTTTTCTCTGCAGTAAGCACAAAAAAAAGAGTAGTGGGATAGGAACAAAGAAAGTTCACTAAGGGTCCCTTTTTATAGGTGTGTCCGAATATGACCCAAAACACGATCTATAATGGGAGCCCCGGACGCATTCTAACATGTGCAGTGAGATTTACAGTTAGTTTCAATGTACAACCACGCGTTATGTTCCAGATCGAGTGATCTTGATATGTTTTACCATGCTCGTCTTTCTACTTCTTGTTCTAAGAATTGAATAGTCAATTTCTTGATCCGTTTTGAGTGCAGACTTGACATCTATTTAAAAACTATAGGGTACATTTCTGCTGCAGCAAAATTGCATCCAAACATGCAGCACACTTTGGATGCATGTTGGATGCGTTTTACACATCACTTTTGAATACGTTTTTCGAATCCAAAAAACATATTGAAAACGCTGTGTGAACATCCCCTAAGAGTTCTGAACGAAAGAGCAAAGGGCAGAATAATCTCTATTTACAACCTACTGCAAAGGGAATGGTTAGCTGCAGCTCTATTGTTCTCTTGTTGTGACTAGATAAAAATAGCATAGACATGGGTATTGACAAGAGCACAAAATAATAGTATAAAATCTGCATAGTAGGCACTGCCAAGATATTTGAGAGGAAAAATGTCAACTATGGGAGAAATGTATGAAAGGGTTTTTAACCCTTGTCTGGTGTAAAATGCGGCAAAAGTAAGCAGGCTGTGATGTAGAATGTGCCCAACGAAACGTGGTAGGCACATTGGTAGCAAAACTCAACACTTTTTATACGTCTAACATGTGGGTCAGCAAAACTAGGCACATCACTCCTCGAACAGTCATATCTACTTCAATGTGGTCTGCCTGAGCCTGAGGAGTCAAAGTGGAGCTAGATTTGCTATTAGGGCAAAAAATGGCAATTATTACTCAACTTACACCAGTACAATAATAAAAAGAAATGTATGATAATTATTAAACTATATAAAATAAAATTATTTAAATGTCATAACATTTTTTATCATAAATAAATATTATATCAATATACAGTATATAATATCCCAAAAATATTAAAATATCTCCTAGAAAATGTATTTGAAATTAATAAAATGTAACACTAATTTTAAATTAAATAACCCACTGATGTTGTTGTTCAGATTTTTAAATTTTTACTACATTAAATTTGAAATTAATTTTTGCCGTTTTCACCTCCTTATTCCTACATACAGCAAAGGGCCTGCCACACTACATGTCTTGAGCTGGGACCGGGGGGTTCACCAGCAAGATCAGTTACCATCATTTCTATTCACTGACATGTATTCTATATGCTTTTTTTATTTTAATCTTATTAGCCTTAAAATGTCTTGGCACATTACTAATGCGTAAATTCCGTAATGCGTACCCGAACATAGGCGGGGCCATCGAACGTTTAGATGCCATTGTAGTAATTTTACAAAAAACATTCTCAAAAACATTAAGTGCATTGTACAGTGTGTGAAAACATGATAATTCACTTCAAAGTTCTCTTTCATACTTGTTCCCCTAGATGTCCAAATGTGGATTAATAGTGATAATTTAAAGGCAAGGTGTATCCCTCAGACATTGTGTTTGTATAATATTGTATGTATATCTTTTCATGGGGAATACACGCTGAAGATCTGACACTTTGATACAATGTAAATAATTCAGAGATGAGGATCACTAAATATATTAGATTTGAGGGATTGATGATTTTAAAGAAAATTCGTGTTCTGATTTCGATCAACCGGATCTGATCAATCGCGATTTACCATTTAAAGTCAATGGGATGAAGATGATCAGGTTAATTTTTATACTACGAAACAGGTGAGAAGCGAAAATTACCAATCCATAACAGTAAACTGCATACATGGTACAACCTAGTGAAGAAAATTTGGCTTTAAGAGTCACAGAAAAAAATTCACAGACTAAAATACTTCATTTATTTCAATAGCTAACTGAAAAGATGAGGACAGCGTAGCCATAGCAAATACAGCGGTAGCAGCTGCTACAGGGCCCCTGTGACGCATAAAAAGACATCAGTCACTTTTTTCACCACGCCCAAAAACATGTCATATATGTGGTGACAGCAAGAACATCCCAATGAGGAACATGGAGGTTCAGCTGGCAGGGCCATAAATAGAGCGCAGTGCAGGTGCAGTGGTAGCCAGGGTTGCCATCAGTCATCTATTAACCATTTCGGACCCCATGCAGGTAAATCAATGTGGCCCCCACCCATTACTAGTTCCTATTTTGTACATATCATGGGTCCCTTTTTATTAGGGACCACTGTGGACAGGAGATACTGCCCTAGCTGCACCCCTTTTACTGCTAGCCTTGATCCCAAACCAGCAAAATTGACCTTTTGGACACTGCAGAAGATGGTGTAGATATTTGAAAGGGAAGAGAGCTGTATTTGAAATAAGATATTTTCAATATACATTACTAACGGTGCTCTTTTAGAAGTTTCTGACTCCAAAACCAGCAAAATTACCTTATGAAACATTTAGAATAAAATTAGACAAGAAAGAATGAGTATTTGGATAAGATTTTATTCAAAGGACCTTTACTATTGTGGCCTTTACTTACATTGCCTGACCCCAAAACAGCAAAAAAGGACATTTTGGACAATCTTTGGCACAAAATTTGCATGAAGAAACGGGTAATTTTGAATAGATTTGTTTTCAATTGGACGTTGGTTTTGTTTTCATGTCTAATGCGTATATCACATTGTAAAGAAGTATCATGGGGGCTTGCGCGGGTGCCGTCGCCCCCTGTGACCGCCCCGCTGCCCGCAGGCGGGTCGCGCGCTGGGTCTGCCGTAGCCACCCTGCAACCACTTCCTCCTAGACTGCCGCCAGGCTCCGGTGCCTGCTCACTTACCCGTGCCGTACACAGCCGCTGGTGGCACGCTGACCTCTGCTGTCCACGGCAATACTGCGCGCGGAACCTGCTGCTTAGGGCTCGCGCGTCGCGACGAGCTGGTTGGATTTAAAGGGCCAGCGCAACCGGTAATTAGTTCAATTGCCGGCCGGCTGGGTCCTATATAGGTATACGCCCCCTGCACTCTCTGCCAGATTGTTGGTGTGCATTAGCTTGTCTAGAGAGAGTTTGAAGTCCTGTTTGATTACCTGTGTACCAGTCTACTACGTTTCCTGACCTTGCCTGTTTGTCCGCATGCCGCTGAGTCTCATGTCTTGAGCCCGACCTCTGGCCCGCCCGTCATGACTACTGCCTGCTCCCTGACTACATCTCTGAATTACGATTCGTACCACACATGTGACCGGACCACACGGCCGCCATCGCGCTCATGAAGTCACGTCAGGGGAGTAGGCCCTTTGCTAGCAGAGCTCTGGTGAATACCGGGGCTTCATTAGATCTCCAGCTCCCTGATGTGGCTTAACTATCATCGCTTGCGGTGGTCCAGAGAATCCACCAACCCATTACGAGAAGACTTGCTACAGTTAACTAGTCGGTGACATCGGCTGACGGGGAAACAAAATCATCAGAGATCCATGCTTGATTCATTTTGATGTAAATGTCAAGCGACTCAATTCTCAGAGGAAAGACAGATACGTTTGTCAGTTATCATCCCGCCAACTGTCCTTTTTCCCCTCCTGCTGAAATGTGTGATTCCGATGACTATGCTGCTGATGGATCAGGATATAAAACTTTCTGTTGGACGTGGCCGCAAGAATTCATGGGCCCTTCTGGGACCGGAAGTTAAATGGGTTCTCTACGGACCAGAGATCAAAAACATCGGGGTTGAAGCCACAGGTGAGCCTAATCGATGGACCTTGGTCTTATGGCGGTCTCTGTGTGATCTGAATGCTGTCCTGCCTTACAGGCGTTGCTATAGGGTGGTAAAATAACGATTGCCACATGTCACCCAGTAGGCTTCTGCCACATTGCCTACTGCTGCTGATGCTGCTGCTACAGCTGCTTGCCATTCTACTACTAGCACGTTGCTGACGTCGTTCCTCTCTGACATTAGAATGTGAAGAAGATGCAGCAGATGTCTCGAGTTGGTTAATGAGCACTGTCTATAAATTCCTGCATTCTACTGTCAATTGAGTGGGAGAAGAATTTAGCAGACTTCCGCACTTGTAACGTGGGATCAAACGAGGGTAGCCACCACGTAAATGCTGTTCTATTGTTGATTGCCCTTGTGTGCCGATGGGATCAGGATACGAGGTAGTGCATGCATACTAAGCAATCATGTGTGAGATTTGCTGCGGATTTCCAAAGCCAGCGGGGTCGAAGGGCACTACAACAGATCCTTCCTCCTCTTCCTCCTCCTCTTGAAATCTGTGCCAACCTCTTACCACTGAAGGGAAATCGGTACCGTTAGTGTCTAGGCTTGCCTCGTCATCCTCCTCCACTTCGTCATCCTGAGCTGTCCACCACAGTCCTGGCTAGGTCCTCATGCGCTGTATTCCTGGTGAGATGAAGTGCCATCACATAAGTCCTACCAGCACGTGGCAGACGCTGAGCCCAGTGCCTATAGGAAGACCACTATAAAAATATGGTAAACAGTCGGGCCTTTCTTAGAGTCTGACGCTAAGTAACTTGCTCTGAGGGCCGCCAATGATGTCTGCCACCCTCATCCATTACTGCTGGGACTCTGATGCCGAAGAGTGTCAAGTAACACCTTGTCCGTAAAATATCACCACTTGGTCATGCGGACCTATGGCTCATTGTTCCTAGATCTGACCATTTTGGTGGGTCTTCAAAAACTGGCAAGGATGGTTGCAGAGATCTGTTCACCTCCCTCCACTCTCTATGTCTCAACACCCACACCACCATAAAAAACTTTTCTAGCATAAGCATTACGTGCCCCCAAAATCGGCTGGAGCATGGGAGGGGGGATTTCCCAGCATTTTGCCACGTGAACAATGAGACGGTTGACGGGGAAGGCCAAGACACTTCAACCTGTCATTGGGGAAAAGAGGGTGCAAGCCCGGAAGGCGATCTGACCGTGACCTTCCTAGCAGACAGTAAAGACCCAGGAAACGTTGAGAAATTTCTGCAAAACAGGTTCTTGACGTGTCCCAGACAAGGGATGTGGTAAGTCTATGTCAAAGGGTAGCACAGAAATTTTTCCCAGTGTCACACACCACCTTGTCTGGCACCAGGTTCTTAGCACCCAGCCACTTGTCGGTCTCAATGCGCAGAGCTGTCCACAGCTCTTGACCACTGTGATTTGACGGTCTCCAAGACACATTAATTTCAGAATGGCCTGGTTTCTCTTGCTACGTGATGTACCGGGAGCTTGGGGGTTGGAACTGCATATCCCAGGGAGTGTCGAAAAAAGTGTCCCCCGAGGGAGCCAAACCCTCTCACCAGGACAATTTTCCCCCATAACCACCCGTGAGTAGTCTGGATGTAAGCCCTTGTTGCTAGTTAGTGTCTGTATTGAGATGAACTTTGCTTGACACAGATGCAGCCAACACGCTGGAATTTTTTCTGCCACGTGATGACCATGGCAGGGACAGCTTTTTCCGCAAAAAAAAATTTCCTGCTCGGCACTGGTATGGGGGGGGATGCCGGGGCCATGAAATGGCAAAAACCCTTTGTCCACCAGGCAAAAAGGCAATTTTTTAAAGGCCCAAAAGCCGCAACCCGACATTCGGGTTTTTGGTTTTGGGGGGTGGGGGGTAAAAACGTTTTCTTCTGCTCCAACCGGGTACACAAAGGGCGGCTGCCAGAGGGGCCGTGTACGGGTCGGGTCAAATTGGGGGAAAGGAAATGGGTGGGCGTGTTCTGGTGGTGGCGATGGAAAATGGTGACAATAGGGGGAAGGGGTGGTGTTTGCTCATGCTGTCCAGCCATCGGCAGCAGAGGCCCTTTTGGGTCTTGGAAGTGGAGGAGGGAAGGATGCACGTGTTGGGAAGCCCAGGCCCCTGTGGGGCCCTTTTCTCCAATTTGATTCCCCCAATGAATTCATGCTTTAGATGCTGTGCCTGTTAATTTTTGTGGTTAAACTTTTTAGTTCTTTGTCTACTGACAGGTTTTTGATGGCAAATTCCGGAATACTCGGCAGCAAATCGGGCTTGATGAAAAAGATTCAGACTTCATGGTCCGGGACCCCCTTAAGGGTGATAACCCTGTAGCAGTGTTCCGCTGCCACCACTGCCCATGGCTATGGAAAATGTCAGCAGGATGTGCATGCCCTCCCTTTCTGGGGCCAGATTCGCCTGACACTACCCCATCAACGGGCTGCCGAAAAGTCACCTTGGATCCCACAATGTCATCTAAAAAGGAACGTCTTTGTATTACTTTCCATTCTCAATTTTAAGGCTAGAAGCCACGGACGCGAGGTGCTCTGACTGCTCGGGATTTGTGCAGACTGACCAGCCTCCTTTCCTCCTCTAGGGCTTCAGTGTTTGGGCGTAGATCAGAAAAAATATCCTTTTTGGCTTCTTGTCTTTTGAAATGGTTTTGGCCCCCAACCCGCTTGGTCATCAAAGAGATCTTCAGAATATGGATTATAGGGTTTCTGTACATTGGTTTAAATTTTGGACTGTGTTTGTTTCAGGTTGGACTGATAATGAGTAATAATACGCCCGGAATTGGTGGCCGGGTGACTGAGAGAACAAGGAGGTAAAACCGCTCATTCGGTTGTTTAAACCACTGAAAAACAGTTGGGGCGATCCCTTTTAGTACAGAGTTTAAAAGGGGAACTGAAAATGACGATGTGCTCGCTTGTGGTTGTCCGGAGCACGGAAGGAGCTACTTGTCTCGTACTTCTAGTAAAAAAGGGTCAAAGTGTTTCTTAAACCCATAATTTCCAATGGCAAAAGATTAAAAAGAAAATTTTTTTCGTGGTTTTTTAAAAGGCTTTTTAAAACCCAAAAGCAAAAACAAAGGTTTGTTCTTAAAACCCTTTTTTTCAATGCATAGGAATGGGGAAAATAATTTTTTTTGTGGAAATCTTGAAATGTGGTTTTTTGAAGAACCCCCACCCAAAAAAAAGTGTTTTTGAAAACCCTATACTTTGACTGGCAAATAGGAATTTGAAACAGATTTTTCTATGAAAAATATTTGAAAGTGGTTTATGGAAACCCTGACACAAAATCAACAGTGTTTTAAATCCTTTTACTTTGCAACGGGAAAGTGGTTTTAAAAACCCAGAATTTTTTTATGGAATTTCTGTAAAATTGGGGTCTTTATGGAAAGAACGGTTTTCTTTTAAAAAGGTTTTCCCCCAGCAAAACGGCAGAAAAAATTTTGGGCATGGAATGAAATTTTCTGAAAAAAAACCCAGTTATCACAGCGTTTTTATTTGGGAGTTTTCCCTAACGGGCCCCTTGTGCAAAAGGGCTTTCCCACTAAAAACTTAACTTTTTTTTGTCTAGGATTCAAAAATTTCTTGCTGTACCCCCAAAAAACTAATCTATCTAGCAGCTTTTCCTGTGGGGAAATCGGGGGAAAATTGGTTTTTTGTTTCCCTTTAAAAAAAGCCCCAGCGAGAGTGAAATTTGTGTTCAGTTCACATCCCAAAAATATAAACAGGGTAAATGTTTTTTTTAAGCCCCAAATGAGATCCCCCATCAGGGTGCCCCGTTTTTGCCCCCCTTTGTCCCCTTGCCCCTGACGGTGGCCCCCCAAAAGTACAGGGAAAGCAGAAAAAAAAGTCAACTTAATTTTTCTTCTTAAATTTTTTTACACAATTCGTGGGGAAAAAATTCAGGTTGGAAATTGTTTCAAAAAAAAATAAAAAAAAAATTAATGATTTTAATTTTCTGGGATTAAATCGTTTAACATTAAAAATGTTTTAAAGAGGGTTTTTTTTGATTTAAAATTTTGTTCCCCCCTTGGGTTTGTTCAAAATAATCTTTTGTGAAAACAATTTTGGGATTCCCCCCCAATTGTTGATGTCCCAAACCCCCCTTCCCATTTTGGTCAAAAATTTATGAATCCATTGTGATGCACAAAAAAGGTTCATTGGGGTCAAATTTTTGATTTCATTGTAAATGAAACAAGGGGTTTTCTTTGTAAAGGTTTTAATTAGAGAGGGGGAAAATTGGCCCCTAACCCCCCCGAAGTGGAATTTTGTTTGGGAATTTCAGGAAAAAAATTTTCGATTCTAAGAAGCCCCCGTATTTGGAGTTAATTCGCGGGAAAAAGAAGTGTGTTTTTAATTGTTTTAAACAAATGGCTCCCAAGACATGGCTTTTCCCGGGGGGAAAAGACATCTGGGAGGAAAAAGGGGGGTACCCTACTTTGACATGTGCAGAGTTGAACCCAATCAGAGCCCGGCGGGGATTCTGTGAGGGTCACCCCACTATATAAGCCCCTGGGCGCGCCCCTTGGGAGCTCATACCGTTCTCACGGGTCCTGGTGGGGAAGGTGCTGCCGCGGCGGGCTTTTATGGTGATACTAAAGAACTCTTTTTTTATACAGCGTTTTTGGGGGGTGTAAACCCTTGTCTCAGAGACTCTTCTTTTATTTTTTAAATTTTGATTTTGTGGGGTTTGGAACTGAACCCCAGTGTGCGCCCCAATGCGGGTGTTTATAATTTTAATGCTATCTGCAAAGTTTTTCCCGGGCACTTTGAATATCCAAGGGTATTTTTAACCCTGCCCCTGTTGTTTTTCCCATTTAAAAAAAACCCAGCCTTTTTTTTAAAACCCAAAATACCCCCTTAAATTTTTTGGTTTTGTCTTTTTCTTTTGCGAAATTTTTGACCCGGGGGTTAAATTTAAAGGTTGTTCTGTTTGGGGTTTCACTAAAAAAATTTTTTTTTCACCCCCAAAAAAAAAGGAAAATTTTCCCTGTGAAATAATTCAAAACCGAAGGTTAATTAAAAGGGTTTTTTGTTGTTGTGTCCCGTAAAATCCCGGGCCCTTTTTAAAAATTAGTAAAAGGGGTTTTTTTTTTGGGTTTTTTGTCTTTTTTTTAAAGAATTTAGACCCAAAGGGGTTTAAATTTTAAATGTTGTTCGGGCTGTTGTGGCCCTTAAAAGGGAAAACTTTTCTTTTTCCCCCCAAAAAAAAGCAATTTTTCCCGTAGCAAAATTTCTTTCCCGAAGGTTAATTACAAGTTTTTCGGGTTGTTGTGTTTTAAAAAATTTTCACGCTTTTTTAACACGCAAAAAAGTTTGGAAATTTTTTTGGCACCCACATTTTTTTTTTGGAAATTTTTCACCCAAAGGGGTTTTAACTAAGTTTTTTTTGCGTTGGTAAAAAAAACGTTTTTTTTTCACCCCCAAAAAAGGGAAATTTTGGCTGTAGCATAATTCATTCCGAAGGTTAATTAAGCCTTTTTTGTTTTTTTTAAAATTTTTTTAAAAAAATTAGAAATTTTTAAACGGCAAATAAAGTAAATTTTTCAGGGCCCAATTTGGGGGGAGGGGCAATTTATATCCAAGGGTTACCCAAGCTTTTATGGGTTCATTTAAAGGGGTAAAATACAGGGTGTGTATTTATCTTTCCCAGATTTTCTTCAACAAAAATTTTTCTTTTCCCATTTTAGAAAAAATTTGTATTTCGACAGGGGAGGCGGCTTTCCCCTGGAGGGGGAAGTGGCAAAAACTTTCCCGGGAGCGGGGCCCGGGGTCCAGAACAGAAAGGGGGAAACCCAAAACGCGCAGGGGTCACTCGGTGAGGCCAAAAAACTCCCGGGTTCATCTAGGGGCCCCCGTGTGTTGTTCAGAAACCCCAAGGGGTTCAAATTTGGGTTTGGGCTGGGGTCATCCATTTCCCCCCAGTTTACATCTGAAAACCCCCCACCCAAGGGAGTCAGGGGGACGTAAAGGACCAAACCCTTTTTTGGCAGGGCCCCGGGGGGGTGGTTTCGCGGCCCTCCCTGTCCTAAACCCGCCCCCGGCCCCACCCGGGTTTTTCCCTCAGAAGAGATCTAGTTTGTGGTTGGGCTCAGCGCCACTATACAGGGGAAGTTTGAAAAATTTTGAGGAGGGCAGTCGGGAGCTATTGGCAGCTAAAAAAATTGGGGGGTCAATTTTCCGTGCTTTTTTGGGCAGTATTGATGGGGGAGAGTGGCATGGGAGGTTTTTTGGGGAGGGGGTAAGCCTCTCCCTTTCCAAGCCGTTGGGAGGAAGCCAGGTGACAATTTAAACACTCTTTAAGTATAAAAAATGGTGGGGTTTTAATCCAGGCTTCTGCAAATTTCACCAGTTTTTTTCAAAAAAGCAGCTTTTTTAACTTGAAAGAAGGGACCATAAACTACAGGAATTGTTTTAGGTTCTTATTTTGCATTCTGTGCCATTGTTGCTGGAATTCAGGAAAATAAACTGGAATGGGACCCGAAAAAAAAAAAAAAAAAGACAGCTTTAAAAAAATGGTTTTAGAAAAAAAGGGGGGGCCCCCCCCCCCTTTTTAATGGTTTGGAAAAAAAAAGGGGGGGCCCCCCCCCTGTTTTAAAGGTGGAAAAAGGGGATGTCCTTCCCCCGTTAAAAAGGGGGAAAAAGGGGGGGCCCTCCCCCCGGGTTTAAAGGTTTGGAAAAAAGGGGGGGCCCCCCCCCCCTGTTTTAAAAGGTTGGGGAAAAAAAGGGGGGGGTCCTTTCCCCCGGGTTTAAGGTTGGAAAAAAAAAAGGGGGGGGCCCTTTCCCCCGTTAAAAAGGTTTAAAAAAGGGAGAGGGGCCCCCCCCTGTTTAAAGGGGGGAAAAGGGGGGGCCCTCCCCTGTTACCCGTTCAAACAATTTCCCCGGGTTTAAAATAAATTTTCCCCCTTTTTAATATATTTAAACCCGTTCATCAAAATTTTTTCCCCTGTTAAAAATTTCCCCCTGTTAATATATTTATTTGTTCATTTAATTTCGCCCCCGTTAATTTTTTTATTCCCCGTTCACCAATTTCCCCCTGTTCCAAATTCCTTTTTGCCCGTGTACCCGGAAACCTTTTTTTCTATGTTACCGACCCCGAATTTCCCCCCGCCTGGGGCCCTTTACCCGTTGGTTTGACCTTTGACTACGGTTTCGTCTTTCGATTTGGTACCTCGCTTGGCCCTGGCTGCCCCCCGAAAGCTAGTCGCGCCAGGGGGGGGGGGCGACCCTGGTTTGGGGCTCCCGCCCCAGAAAGTCCAAAACCCGCCCCTTTCGGCAAGGGTCCGGTGAAAACCGGGGAAACCCAATTAGGGCCCAAAGCTCCTTGGGGTGGCCCCCTACCACCGCTTGCGGTGGTCCAGAGGGACCACTACCCCTGGTTACAATGGCTGAAGTGAAAGCCAAGTTTTTCCCGGCCGTTTTTTGAAAGGTGCCGAGTCCACCACTTGAAAAGGGAAGGGGCTGAAATACCCCCCAACTTGGGGGCAGGAGCCGGTTTAGCTTCTGCACTTAGGGATGGCTTGCGCATACTTCTGTTCTTGGCAATCATCCGGTGAAAAAATTTCTGGCCCCCTGAAATGCGAGGGGCAGAAGTATTGGACCGGTAGGGTGATGTTTAAAAGGGCAGGGAGTTCTCTTCGGGCCCGCGGGTGGGTGAATATTTATGAGCGGGTTACGTTGGGTATCCTCATAGGGTTCGGGTAGTCGATTTTGGGGGAATTATAAGACGATTTTTCCGGGTTCGATAATAATTATCGAGAGGAGCATTTAAAAAACTATGGGAGAGGGGAAAAACACCCCTTTATTTTTCACCCAAACCCGGGGTGGAAAAAGTGGAATTAAAAATCCACAACAGTCAAAGGGGAAAATGTAAAATTTTTGGGCAAAAAACCCCTTTTGGTTATAAAATCCCCAGAAAAAAAAGGTCCCACCATTCACTATCCCTGTCTTGTTCCCCAAGCATGCCCCTTAAAACCTTCCCCAGGGCCCCAAAAAATTAAAAAGTCCCAGAGGGCCCAAGTTTTGATTTAAACCTCATTTTCCCTTTAAAACTGGACATTGGGACTTTTCCCTGTCCGGGAAAACGCAGCCAGGGGCCCCTTAAAACCCAAAATTGACCTCCAGTTTAAAAAAAGTGCCTGGAAAAGGGGGGTTTTGAACCCCTTTTTTATTTTGTGGAATTTACTATACCTGTCCGGGGCCCACAGCATGAGCCCCAAAACCTGCAGCCCCCCCAGTTTTAAAAAAACTGCCGCAAAAAGGGTTTTTGAACCCCTTTTTAGTTTCACTGGACAAAGATTTTTCCCTGTCCTGGGCCACAGCTGGGGGGCCCCAAAACCTCCCCTTGGGACCCCACCTTTTTAAAAAAAGTGTGGAAAAAGGATTTTAAACCACCATTTTAGTTGAACGGGGCATTGATTTTATTTGTCCTTTTACCGTAAATGACCATTAAACCGGGTGCCCACAGTTTAAAAAAAAGTGTGGGGAAAAAGGGGTTTTTTCATCCCCCATTTTAGTTTCCCCTGGCTTTGGGACTATCCCCTACCTGGGCCACACCCATAAACCCCAAAAACCTGCATGACCCCCAGTTTTAAAAGGGCCGGAAAAAAAGGAAAGTCTTTAAACCACCTTTTTTAGTTTCACTGGAAATTGTATCCCCTGTCCTGGGCCACAGCATGCCCCCCAAACCTGCATGCCCCCACTTTTAAAAAATTTTCCCGGGAAAAAAAGGAGTCTTTCAACCCCCTTTTTTGGGTTTTAAACTAAAAATTTTGGGACTATACCTGTCCTGGGCCCCACGCAGGGCCCCCCAAACCTGCAGGGCCCCCCCGTTTTAAAAAAAGTGCCAAAAAAGGAGTCTTTCAACCCCCCATTTTAGTTTCACGGGGACATTGACTATTTTTTTTTCTTTTTGTCCCCGGGGGGAATGGGGGGGGACAAAAAAACCCCTTTTCGGGCCCCACGTTTAAAAAAAGTGTGGGAAAGGAGTCTTTGAACCAATTTTGGGTTAAACTGGACATTGATTTATCCTGTCCTGGGCCACAGCATGGGGCCCCAAAACCTGCTGGCCCCCCAATTTTAAAAAAAGTCCCCAGAAAAAGGGGGTTTTTAACCCCCAATTTTAGTTTCACCGGCCCATTCACTATACCTGCCCGGGGCCCCCCGGGCATGACCCCCAAAAACTGCTTTGCCCCCCAGATTTAAAAGGGTCCCGGGAAAAAGGAGTCTTTAAACCCAAAACATTTTAGTTTCACTGGACTTTGGACTATATCTGCCCTGTACCGCAGAATGACCCCAAAACCCTTTTTTTGAACCAAAAGGATCACAAAGGTGGCACTTTGTATTTTTTTACAGGGGACTGTCTTTTAGTATTTTTTTTGGTTTAAGGGGAATTTTTTTTAAGGGAATTTATTTAGGGAAGTTTTATTTTTTTAGTTTTACTTTATTTCATTTTGCTTTTTTTTCCAAGTGTGTAACTTTACAACATACACCCCTCCCTGCATTTTTTTTAAAGGTATTTTTTTACACGTGTTAGAGGAAAATTTTTAAGTCCACCCCACCTCATAAGTAATAAAAAGGGTTCCAAATTCACCCCATAACACTTCTTAGTTGGGGAAGACATTTGCCCCCCTGGTTCTGAGAGTGATTCACCCCAATAAATTTCAATGGTTTATTTTTCCCCCAAAAATCCTTCTTCAGTGTTTAGGGACAGACACCCCTGGAGTTAAAGTGTTGCGACCCTATAGTGACTCAAGCCCCAAAAAATTTTTAACCCTAAAAACTGTGAAATTTTGTGTCCAGCCCTGGACCCCTTTTTGGGCCCCCCTCCCTTTAACCTACAGAAAATAAATTTTTTTTTCAAAATCTGATTTTTTAGAGAAAATTTGGGAAAGGTTCTCCTAAATTGCCCCAAACCCCGGTTTGGACCCAAATGTTTCCCGGGTCAGCCTTTCTGTTAACAGGAGGTCCAGTGCCGGGGGCCAAAGACACAGGGGGTTTGGGTTTGAGGGGGCCAGGTTTAGCGTCTGTAATTTTAAAAAAACACGCGGGGTTTAAGCTCCCCGGGGCCCCGGAGTTCCCAGTGGGCGGGGTTTGAAAAGCCCGGGGCTGGAAACCTTTCATCTTTTAAAAACCGGGAAAAAAAAAGCCCTTATGACGAAGCAAAAAAAACAGTGTGCTGAAGTGGGTTTTGCAAAAAGCGGAAGTGTGAGGAAAGCCCTCCGGGTTTCCCTCGTACAAAGTCAAAACCCTGGGTTTTGCTTCCCCCTTGGGATGAGTGGGCCCAATTGAGCTTCACTTAGAAATACTGGGGGTTTTTAACGCTCCGGGTTCCACCCAGGGGGCCTTTTTTTTGGGCATTTTTTTTCTCATTTTACTAAACCCGGCGGGGAGGGAAATTGTCTCTGTTTTTTTGGTTCTCTGCCCGGGTGCCCCTATACTAAATGCCCTTCCTGAAAAACCCTACATCTGGTCAAGTTTTCCCTTTGTCCCCTCCCTTGTAAAAATTCAGGGGTTTTTTTTTTAAAACCAGTATTTTGTACATGAAAGGGTTTTTTTAGTATTTTAATTCTAGAAAACACATTTTTAAAATTTGGGGGGGAAAACCCACCCATGTCTTTGTTTCTCTTTTTTTAATTGTTTTTTTTAAATGGGTTGTCTAAAATTACAGGGTTTTGCTAACTATTTTTAAAAATCTTGCAAAAAAAAAGCCCATTTTCCCCAAAAATGTGCCCATTAACGGGTGTCCAAAATTCCTGTTTCTGCCCAGCACCATCCCCTTGAGCCACCTCTTGAAATTGTGAAAAAAAAAATGTCTTTTGGGAAAAAAACCCTTTTTTTTACTTTTGGACCTGGTGTCTAACTGCTTTTCAAAGCAAAATGCCCCCAAAAATTAAAAAAACATGACCCCATGACCCCACTTTTGAAAATTTGTGAAGAACAAAGGTCTTTTAGTAACAAAAATTTTTTTTATAATGGGACCTGAAAGTTAGTGAATTAAAGGGAAAAAATCCCCCCAAAAATTCTAAACAGGGGGGCCCTTTTAAAGCCACTTTTGACAATTGTAAAAGAACAAATGTCTGTTAGAAACAAAATTTTTTAGAATGGCCCTGTGTATTGTGCTTTCAAAGCAGCATGCCCCCCAAAAAAAATTATAAAAATGCATTCAGCCACTGTTAAAAATTGTGAGGGGAGAAATCCCATTTAAAAAAGGGCCAAAAAAATTTTTCGTTCCAAAGGACCTGTTATTGCTGTTTTCTAAAAAGCAACATGCCCCAAAAAAAATACTAAAAGGGGATTTTTCTCACCCACTTTTAAAAAAAATTGTAAAGGGAAAAATTTGCCACTTAAAAGCCACATTTTCCCTTTTTAAAAAGGGCCATGATTATAGCTGTTTTTCCCCCAGCAACTTGAAAACCCCCCCAAAAAAAAATTTTAAATATGGGGCCCCCCCCCAGGGCCCCTATTAAAAAAATTTTATGGGAAAAATGCCCCCTTAGGGGCCCCCCTTTTTGTTCCAAAGGACCCTAATTATTGTGTATCTCACCAAAAAAAATGACCTCCCAAAACCCTTGACCCAAAGGAAAAATTCTAAAAATAAAGAGAAGGGAAAGGAAAACGGTGTTGTCATGAAACCTTGCTTTCTTTTACAGTCTCTCACGCAAAACCAGGAAAATGAAAAATGTTGGGAAATGAGAATAAAAATTGCAGTAAAAAATTATCATTTTAAAAAAAGTTTTCAAAAAGGGCCAATTTTTTGTTTGAAGAGGGAATGTTTAAGTAGGGCTGGCAAAATAAACCCCGGGGACCTCGGGAATTGGGGCCAAAAAACATCATCAGGATCCATGCCGATTCATCTTTGATGAAAAATCAAACGATCCCCATTTTCTGTGGAAAAACCCGGTGGTTTGTCTGTAATGGGCTCCTCCCGCTGTCTGAAGGTCCCCCCGTCAGATATGACCCCTGGGTGCTGGGCAGGGACAAAACCCTTATGGGGTGACGGGCCGAGGGTCGGGCCATTCCTTTAATTTTTGGGTACCCAGAAGTTTTATTGGGGCCGGAACCCCATCCAAAAACATCGGTATTGAGGCGCAGTTTGTCGTTTCACCTTTAAATTTAAGTGGTCTCTGTGTGTTGTATGTTGCCCTGCATTGCCTTTGGGTTTGGGAGGTGGTAAAAAAGATTGCCCGGGGGTTACCCTTAGGTTTTTGCCACCTTGCCCGCCCGCTGCTGCTACGGCCCCTTAGCACTCTCTGCTGTCCGTCGCTGTTTTTGTTCCCCATGGGCATTTGAAGGGAAAGTGAAGCAGACACAACAGATGTCTCCCGTTGTCAATCAGCAAGGTCTCCCTTTCCTGGGATTTTACTTTCTATTTGGGTGGGTGGAAGGAAAGAATGAAATTTTGTTTTGTAAATGGGGGGTCCAGGAGGGGGGGGCCACCCGTAAAAGTTGTTCATTTTTTATGGCATTAATGTGGGGGGGAAACATGTTGGAAAGGAAAAGGGGGATCCCCAACCTTTCCTTGGGGGAGTTTGGAAACCTTGAATTTTCCCCAAACCTCTGGGGGCGAGGGGGAAATAAACCCAAAATGATCTTCCTCATCTTTCCCCCTCCACCCCCCCAAATTTTTTTGGCCCCAAAAAATCTTTCCAAGGACAAAGGGGGGTCGGGGAACGTCGGTGTCTAGGAAAACCTCCTCCTCCCTTCCTCTGGCACAGCTTCAAAACAGCCCCTGACTTGCCCCCAGATGATGCCCCTGAGAAAACTGATGAGCCCCCCTTGCCTAGCCCTGGACCCCCCAACCATGCCTAATTTAAGACCGAATTTAAAAATTTAGAAAAATGTCGGGCCCTTTTTGGATTCGACGGGGGAGGGAAAAGGGTCCGTGTTTGGGATCTGTGTCCGTCTTTTCCTCTGTCGCTGGCGGGGACCCGGTGGTTTTAGATTGTCCAACGATTGTTCCCGAATTAAGATCCCAAAAATGCTCATGCTGGAAAAAGGGGATTGTCCGCCCCTGACCATTTTAGTGGCTTCTTTAAAACTGGCCCAAGGGATGGTTTCAGAGCTCTTTCCCCCCTGCCCCACTCCCCGGTTTGGCTCAACCCCCGGGTCCGCACCCCTTGGGGTTGTCAAAGGCCCTGTGTCACTTCCCCTTTCTGCATAATGGCATTGCCGGGTTCTGCCCCCCAATCGCTGGGCCCCTTTTTTGGAGGGTGGAAAATTCCCGCGTGTTGCCCCCGTTAACAATGAGACGGTTTTAGGGGAAAGGCCCCAAGGGGACGCTGCAAGCAGCCAGGGGGGCGAAAACAGGGTGGGGAACGGCGGAAGTGGGGAATAAAAACCTCGAGCCTTTTCCCCGCAGGCAGTCCCGACCCGGGTTTGTCTTTAGAAAATTTTGGACGGGGCAAAGGGTTTAGGGACATGTGCCAGAAAGGGGTGTGCTCCAGCCTAAACCCAAACTTAAGGGCCCGGCCCAGCAGATTTCGCCCCTTATCGCCCCCAAAACCCCTTGCCCGGCACAAGGTTTTTGGGCACCCCCGCCAGCGCTCGTTCATTGCGGAGAAACCGTTCACACTCCTGACCTGTGTGTGGCGGTTTTCCAAGAAGATTTTAATTTTCAAACGGGGGCTTTTGTCAAGGGCTTAAAACTTTTTTTGGCCCCAGACTTTCAGACAGGCTGCAAAAGCTGGTGGGGGTGCGTCCCTTTTGATTTTCCCCTTTTTGTTACAGCTTTTTGGGGCCCTTCTTTTTAGGGGCCCCCCCGCCACTCCGGAAAGGGGGCCCCAGTTTAACCAGCCCCAAAGGGAGGCCCCCGGGGCCGGGGTCCATTCAGAGCAGGGGGGGGTATTTGGGAAATCCCAAATTTAAATCCCCCCGAAACTAACTCTCCCCCTGTGATATTTGTTTGCTCCCCACCCCCTTGGGGGCCGAGCTCCGGGTTTATTTTGAGGGGGAATTTTAAACGACCCAAAGTTGAAATCGGGAAATTTTTTTGGTGATTTGAAATTTTCAGATCCCTGCGGGTAATTAAGGTTTTAAAAACTGTGCATCATCTATTAAGTTTTTCGGGAAATTTTTGGCGGGTTCCTGTCATTTTGGGGGGCCAGAAAATAGAGATTACAGAATAGAGCAGGGTTTTAAAATGTGTGTGCAACGTAAAGATGGGATGTGTATGGTTGGGGATGGCTGGAAAAAACATATGGGCCTCGTTTTAACATGAAAGCCCCTTTCCCGTTCGCCTTTTGTGTCTATCAGGTTCCCCATAGGAAAAGGACGGGGCTTGCCTGTGGCCAAACAGCTCAGCGAAATTAGTTTTATTTCTGGACAGAAAAAACCTCTTTTATTAGCTGTGACCTTCCAATTTTTGTTAGATTAGAGGGTTTGAAGATTTTTTGTAGTTAGCTAGAGAATTTTTAAAGCAGGGATCTACCGCTGTTTAAAGGGCACGGGGGAGGGGGGGCGGGGGGGGGGGGCCCGCGGGGCGAACCAGGGCAAAACTTATTATAAAGGGGCACGGATAAAGTTCACCCCCGACTTAGTGTTTGGGAATTTCACTGCAATATCTTTATTATTAACAGTTTGCTATTTAAAAAATTTTCCCGGGTATTGGGCAGGCCTGAAACTTATATTGGATTTAAAATCATTTCTAGTAAAATGAAAGGGTTTTTTGTTAAATGCAAAAAATCCACTTATTATCAGTATACATTTCAGATAGGTGTTCATTTTCAATTTGACCCATTCCACCTGTGTTGATTAGAGATGGGCGAATTTCTCAAAAATTCGATTCGGTCACTTCGCCGAATTCTCCGACAAACATAAATTCGGGTCCCAAATTTCTTCGGCCCAAATCCCCGGTAAAAAAACAGCCCATTTCCGGGTGCACAGAGCCTGCAGGGGGCTGTAGAAAGTTGGGGGCCCTGCTTAAAAAATTTGGGGTTTAAAAGGGAAAAGGGAAAATTGGTTTGGTTTTATACAATGTTTTTTGTTTTAGTTTGACACGCAGATGAAATGCCGCCCCCCTTAGAATCGCCTTTAATATAAAAAATTTCCCCGGGCATTTTAAAAAAGGGGAAAAAATTGGGCCAAAAAACTCAAGCGGGGAAAGTAAACCTGATAAAGTCATGCCCCGCGGAAAAACTGGAAAAAAAAAAAGCTGGGGAGCTCAAGGTTTGGGAAATTAGTGACAGGGGTTTTTGGAGGTGACGGCCCCCGGGCCAAACCACAGCAGCATGAGGCAGGCAAATGGCCAATGGGCATTTGGAGGTGGCAAAAAACCCAGGAAG
>JAODAL010045851.1:0-31530 GCA_025379985.1 Phyllomedusa bahiana | reverse complement strand
TACCTGCGAAATCCAAAGGTAATTATGGCCCCCCCACTTCTTTTATGGCTCTCACAGCTTTTCACACAATAGATCATTCACTTTTCTTTTCATTTTTTTTTTTTTTCATTTTCTCAGTTCTTATCTGCCACAATGTCACAATATAATCCAAGATTTTCAGAAGCAGCATTATGGTGTAAGAGCAGAATCTGTTGCAGGAATAAATTGATTCGGTTGCAGTTGCTTGTACAGTAAGGATTAAGGATAAATACTATCAATAATGTATAGGCAGAAGCCTTGAGCATGAAGGCAGAACACAGTATGATTGCAACTTTTATTTTTGTACTTTTTTATGTCTATTCTCTGTATAATCTAACACACAAGAGAAACACCACTGAACATCAAAAATCAGAATATGAACTACACATCTAGCAAAGATATTAAATTAAAAGTGTTTAGAATGTGGTCAGATGTAATTCAATTCCAGTGTAAGGATATTCTGAATACAAATTACCAGTAATATTTCACAATGGAAACTGGTCTGTATTACTTTATTATCCTTTTCTAGACAGGAACATAGCACACAGTGCAAAGCAATGGGTATTTTTATGGCACTTCTGCATAATGTTACTTATAATTTTATGACATATTGTTATGCAACACTTTATAACTGTACTTTATGGTATAACTTGATTACCATCTGAAATTTGTCATATACTGTAAAAAGCATGTGCTCCTGTATCTTCTGACATGTCGTAATATTTCACTGGTAAACATAAATGAGCACACTAATATAAACAAAGGAAGGACTACAGTGTTGTTGTATACAGGCACATGCCATTCATCATAGGTCTGGAATTTCCATATATCCATTTTAAATAAAAAGGCTATAATGTCTGTACATGTTTAAATATTATTATACTATACTTGCCTTGTTATAAGCAAACCTGTCAGGGGGTTTATTTTACCCTATTGGAGAGCAGGATGTGATAGAGGGGGAGAAGCTAAGCTCTGTGATATATAGGTCTATATGATTTGGAACAGGATTTCTGAGTAAGGAATAGGGAAAATACTGACAGGACTCCTTAAAGTTAGTGGTAAGGAGGAGGTTCTGTGAAGCAGCCTGATGAGAAAACTCATTTAAAAGACAGTTGATATCCTGCTTACCCTTCCCACATGCGGTGATTGGCAGCTTTTCATGTATCAATGTGTGTACAGAGCAAACTGTTTTACTTTCTTCTCTGATTTCCTGCTTCAAATCATATAAACCTAAATATAGCAAAGCTCCACTTCTCTCCCGCTATCATATCCTGTTCCCACATAGTGTAACATAAACCAACTGACAGGTTCCCTTTAAAGGGGTTGTCCCACTACATTGATTCATCTTACCTCAGTCCTGTTTTCTTGGTTTCACTTTGAATTCAGGGGCGTGTTTATTGGCTTCCACTAGGCTGCAGTAGAAGCCAGGTCTGTAGCTATAGCGACCAGCACTGGCAGCCTATCAGGAGAGATCAAACAGGTCTGTAGCTATTGCGACCTGAGGAGGTGATGCAAGAGAGGATATCTCAAAATAGGTAGGACACTGTTAATGGACATATATTGCAAAGTGACTTGTTTTTATAAGATCTTTAACATAAAAAGCATTCCTTGTAGTGAGACAATCCCTTTAATGTCTAATCAAATCTTATAGGTCACATAATTGTGATATTTCAATGGAGACTTGACTATCACTTTCCCAGACTCCAAATATAATTTTTGTACTATTCCAATTTTAAGAAAAAAAAATCTGTGACCATTTAACATTCCAAATATTTGGTATATTTATTTAAGATGTATTGTCCTTTTACTTTGTGGTGTGAACTCCAGTTTACTAGCATTTACTAGCAACAGTTAATTGAGAATTTTGCTTATATTCTTTTGAATCACAGTGTCATGTTTGTTTTATTACACAAGTCCAGTAACACCATGACATTGAATGCCTTACATTATTTAACATTGCATTTTGCATTAATTTAACATAAACATAATGTAGTCATTTAAATAAAATTAGCTAAACATAGCTGAATATATTGATACAATTTGATTACATCGTGACAGTTGTTTAGATACTAGTTATGCTTTAATACATACTGACATGACAAAATTATATATTACAAATCCACATGTAAATTGTTCATGCAATTGCGATGCAGAGTTGACTACTTAAAGTGTGCGCTGGATAATAATTTGCATAGTTTAATATGAAGGTTGATGACCTCTGTCAGAATAACAGTTTGGTCCAGGTCACTAAGGAGAATAAGAAAGAAAGAAAATAATTGAAAAGGCAGTTCACAACTAAATGAGATTTGTCTCTTTGTCACTTAAGGTTGTCGACTTGTCTGTCATTGGAAGTGAGGTTATGCTTCGAAGTAATGCAAATGAGTTAGAGGTCAAATAACCAAAGGGCAAAAGATAATATTCTTACTTTTAAAAAGTCCAGTTATTGTAATTTATACTGTATGTGTAATATGTACAAGAACATGCCGACCCCTAAAGAGGACAGGCAATCTCCTTTGGCTACTGAAATTGAGAATGTAACCACAGGGCAAAAGATAACATTTCTACTCTTAGAAATGTCAGATATTATTATACATAATACATGTCTAATATGCTTCGAAAACTTACAGTACATGGTATCCCCTTAAAAGGACAGCAAATCTTCTTTGGCAATATACAAATGAGAATGCACCTGAACTGCTTAATTGAACTCTACATTACCATTAGTTTACCATTGATATAATTGTGTCTATCTAAATGGCTGTTGTCTACAGTAAAATTGACTGAATTTAACATTCTTGCTGTTGAAACTGTAAATACTTTCATCCATAACTGTCAATTGAATTGTCATACTCATCATGTGTTCATCATGACATCATATGTTCAACATGAAATTTCTAACCGATAAGCCAAATATCCCTAACTTTTTTGTAAAAAAATAATAATAAATATAATAATATATATATATATATATATATATATTATATATATATATATATATATAATATATATATATATTATATATATATATATATATATATATATATATATTATATTGCAAAAAGTTGGGGATATTTGGCTTTTGGATGAAATTTCATGATGAACATAACATTTCTTGATTTTTTTATAATTCACTAAATGAGACCATCTCTTAACTGTAGAATGCACATGTCCAACTGTTCAATGTTTCACTACATTAGCAGAGCTTGCTGATCTCTAACAAGGAGCTAAATGACAAAATTCCCAACAGGTGTTTGATCCAATACATTCAGGTGATCAAATTGAATTGGGATTTATACAGTCCTCCTTCTTATGCTCAGGGCTGCCGTCAGAAATTTCCGGGCCGCCTACAGCTAAAGCACCTGGACCCCCTGTCAACCCCGCCTCCTGTCAACCCCGCCTTCTGTCAACCACATCGCTCCGCCCCTAACAACCTCTCCCAGCAACCACTGCCAACAAACTCCAGAAAAAAAAATGGAATTGCACCATTGTCTTTGGATTTAGTTCTTGTTGAATTCTACAACTTACAGTTTATCTATATTGCAGTAATGGGTACGTATGAAGGGGACAAAATAACACTGCTTATCCGTTGTCACCCTTTCTGAGCAAACCCTACACCCTCCAATAAATCCCAAAATAACAGACCGAATAATACCACCCCATAAACCACCAAATTTTTGACTAACCACTAAATTTTTAGACCAAACCAAAAAATAGCCAGAAAAATATAACCAACAAAATTTCAAAGCCCCAAAAATACCCCAATATCCTATTTTGGTGACTAATATCACTAATGTTACGCCAAAACCCCATCAAAAGCCGATATTCCCAAAAAAAACCACAATATACAAAGACCAAAAAATACCCTACATCATCACCACATAACTCCAAATCAAAGAAAAACCACAAAAAGTTACTGAATATAAACCACACAAAAGCCAATATTACACCATTCAATGACCATAACGGGACATGTATGAAAAGTCTATAAACCTTTTTTTTTTCTCATACAACCAATAAGTTCCCCTTTGATTTTTTCAGAAAAAAGGGGGGCTCGATTTGGTTGCTATGGAAACAAAGAAAATTTACCCTTTTACAGTTTTCAACTGTGCCCAATTCACACCGTACTTACTTTTTGTGACTCCACAGGTGAGTGTCTATAATTCCCTTATTTCCCTTTTCTCTCCATCCGGTCCAGTCCCCATGAGACTTTTCCTAAAAACCCATCCCTGAGAATTTCCCAACACAAACATAACAGGGCCCGGGGGAATAAAAAAACAGCCCTGGGACAAGCCGCCACCAGCCCCCTAAATAAACCCTAATAATGTCCCCTTTTTCTTGCACCTCGCCACTTTTCAAATAAACTACACTATAAACTGCTTTCAACCCAAAGCGTTTTGGTGCATTTTTTTGTTTTTTGGGCGTTTTGTGCAAAGGCAAAGCAGTTGATGTGAAATTTCTGCCCAAAAAAAAACGCACCCAAAAAAGCCCAAAACCCCTGTTGAAGCCCCCCAAACACAACAAGAAAGAAATAGTGGTGCAGAGAAACCCCTATCACAGAGTAGGTGTGCACTTGCTTTACAATGGGACAGCCCACACGCCCTAATAACCCAACATAACCTACAACCCCACCAATCACATCACCATGTCAGGTCACCATTAATTTCGCATATTCAACCAAAAAAGAAAAATACCCTGACAGCAGGGCTCACAGAAGACGTCCTCTGATGGGATTGTGCTCTTTTTTTTTTCTTCTCCTTCTGGCCCAAACCTCTATGATGTCTTCACTTTTAGTTGTTCCCTTTCCATTTTTTTCCTGTCCGTACAGCATGAATGTTTCTTCTCCAAGTATATGTCCCTGTAGAATTTACCAAAAAATACATCTTAGGCTCCTTCTTCAACACTTTCCTTTCAATTCCATGTTAGCCCTAAAAATTAGAAAAAAAAAAAATGTAAAGATAAGTGGCATTAAATAGGTAGACCCCTATTAGGTAGGTAAACGGGCCTTCCCCCTTTAAATTTTGGTAGGTGGGGGGGGCCTCCCCTTTTTAATAGCCAGGTAGCAAGGGTGTCCCCGTAATAGCCAGGTTAGCTGGGGCGGGTCTGGCAGTTTAATCACTAGGTGCTAGGGCTGCCCCGAGAAAATCAGCTAGGTGCTGGGGCTGCCCCGAAAATTACCCAGGTGGGCCAGTAATTAGAGATGTAGGGCCAGTAATTGCCAGGTGGGGGGGCAGAAATTTTTTCAGTCAGGGCCGTATGTAGCCGTCGGGGCCCCGAAGGGCAGGGCAGAGCCAGTAAGTAGGCAGGCGGGGCCAGTATAAGGTGGGCGGGGGGCATATTTACCAGGAAGGGCATAAATATAAAGACGGGGGGCATATATACCCAGGCAGGGGCGTAAAAACCCCAGGCAGGGCATAGATGGGAGGCGGGGGCAGTTTTTATAGTCAGACAGGGGAAGTTTAGTCCGGGCAGGGCATCATATAGGTGGGCAGGGGATTGTAGCAGGGGGGCAAATTACCCAGGCGAGGAGTATATAGCCAGGCGGGGGGCAAGTATTAGCCGGGGGCATTTGGGAGGCAGGGCAGTATATAGCCAGGCGGGATCATTAGGTAGGCAGGGGGTTGTAAATAACCGGGGGTGGGGTTGTTATACCCAGGCGGGGGCTAATAGCCAGTCGGGCAGTTTACCCAGCAGGGCATCTATAGGTAAGCGGGGGCAGTATTAGCCAGGCAGGGCATCAATAGGTAGGCAGGGGCAGTATATAGCCAGGCGGGGCCCCAGTATATACCCCGGGAGGGCCCAGTTTATAGAAAGGCAGGGCATCATATAGGTGGGCAGGGGATATATAGCCAGGCAGGGCATAATGGGTAGGCAGGGGCAAAAATTTAGCCAAGCAGGGCCATATCCCCAGGAAGGGTGGTATTAGCCAGGCAGGGCCATTTTAATAGCCAGGGGGGCCCATTTATAGAAAGCCGGGCTCATAAAGGTAGGCGGGGGCATATATACCAGGCAGGGGCGTATATACCAGGCAGGGCCGATATACCATGGGGAAAGTATATACCAGCAGGGCACATATAGGTAGGCGGGGCAGTAATAGCCGGCAGGGCATCATTATAGACAGGGGCAGTATAAAACCCGGGGCAGGGGCATATATAGCCAGGCAGGGCTCATATACGAACGGGGGCAGTATTTCCCAGGAGGGGCATTATACCCGGCACCCAGTATAAAGCCAGGCAGGGCATCAAATGGGTGGCGGGGCCATATATACCAGGGGGGCCTTTTTATAGCCAGGAGGGCATCAATAGGAAGGGGGGGCGAAGTATATACCAGGCCGTTCGGAGCGGCCGCTCTCACCCGAGGGGGACCAGAGCACCCGGGGATGCATCATTTCATCGTCGCTGCTGGCGGCCCCCTGGGAGTGAACAGCGGGATCAAAGATCCCAGCTTTCAGCCCCCGGGGGCTGCTTTCACCTATGGTGCATGGCTGGGTCTGTATCGGCCCCGTCGGTGTGGGGAGGGGGGCCTGTCGGCCCCCGGGACAGGGGTCCCCGGGGCATTTTCCCCTTGCGCCCCCGTGGTGCGGGCCGGGACTCAGGGCCCCCGGGGGGGAAAAAATGGCCCCCCCGGTGCGCGCTCCGACCGGTACGGGCCCGGGGCCCAGCGGCCCCAGACAAATGCCCGGTTTGCCCTAGGGGCGTCTGGGCCCGCCCCGCCTCACAATCCCACCTGTACACATCTCCCCCATGAACAAACCCAAATCCATAGTTCGAAAAAGTAAAAATTACCCTTTGGGCCCGGGAGTTAGTTTTATAGGGACCCCCCTGGGGAAGTAGATAGTGGGGCCCCATAGGAGGGAGCAGGTAAAGGGCCCGAAGAAGGGGAACTTGAGTTTGGCCCCACATGGGGGAAACTTATGGGCCCCACAAAATTTTAGAGCCTTGAATGGGGCCCCACAACATTTAGGGGACTTTTTAGGCCCCCAACATTCTGGGCCCCTTTTGGGGGCCCCACAACCCCTTTGAGGCCTTTAATGGGCCCCAAACTTTTAGGCCCCATTTAAGGTCCTCAGTGGACCGGGCCCCTCTACTCCCCATCAGCAGCATCGGCCCCCCATGCCCTCAGTAGTCCGGGCCCCTCCACTCTCCTCATAGTGCCAGGCCCCCCCCAGTCCTGTGGGGACTTATGGGCGCCCCCCCAAAATTTAGGGGGGCCCTTTAAAATTTGGGCCCCCCCCAACAGTTAGGGCCTTATGGGGGCCCCACAAATTTAGGGCCCTTATGGGGCCCCCAAAAATTTGGGCCTTTTTGGGGCTCCCCAACATTTTTGGGGCCCTTTATGGGGCCCCCACATTTGGGGCCTTTTAAAGGGGCCCCCCCAAAACTTTTTGGGGCCCTTAAAAGGGCCCCACAACATTTAAGGGCTTGAATGGGGCCCCCACAACTAAAAGGGGCCTTTTTGGGGACCCCCAAGGGGCTGGGGGGGGAGCCCCGGGGTATGAGGGGGGAGTGGAGGGGGCCCGACGTGCTGGGGGGAATTTGGGGGGGCCCCGATGATCATAGAAAGGCAAAGGGACTCCTGTGGCTACATCACTACTGATGACTGCTCATTGTAAAAAATAACCTTGGAACGGATCAGAATGCCCCAAACTCCAAGCACGTTTTAAAGGAACCGTCACATAGATTATTCCCCCCTTGCTGGGGGGGACAAAGGGAGTGTCAGACTCTGTTTCCGCCTGTGTCCCCTTTTTCTGTAAGATGCTGTAGTGTTAGGCATTTTAAAGCTCAAAATCTGCAGTTTTTTAGCCCGAAGAGTCATTCAGGTCAGTTTTTTCAAACCCCGCCCATCTGAGGCTAGCCCCACCCACCTCAACTGATAAACCTATTACTTTGAATAGGTAGAAACATGTGAACAACTGTCAGTGGACGGGGCTAGCCTTTGGTGGGTGGGGCTAACTCCTGCTCATGAATAAGATTTGAGGGGTAAATGCTCTAAAACTACAGCATCTTACAGAATAAGGGACACAGTGCTGGGAACAGCAGGTCTGACACTAGCTTGTGCTGCCCTCAGCAAGGGGGACATAATCTATGTTACAGGTTCCATTTAATGGAGTTGAGAGGCACCGAAGTGTCATGTCAGACCATTTGTAACCATTTACATCTGCGTGGCCTGCGTGCTAGATGACTGGCACAAATAGCTAACCACACCATCAGGCAAGCATCTTTAATAAAATTTTAGACTGTGTAGAGGAGCGAGTCCCATCTAACAGGTCTGGCAGATAGACTTACAAAATTGATCAAAATGTGCATTAAGAACCTCATGTTTACACACACACACTTACATACACACACATATAAATATATTGCTATTGGAAACAATTAAGTTGAAGTTAATAATGGTGAATATCTCCAAATAGGCAACACACTAAAACAAACAGAGCTTTATGTTCTGAAGCCAAGTAAGAAACCATTTCTGAAGAAAAGACATAAAAAGATTACCTTTACTAAGCACAATCCTTCTGGGCAAATGTTCTGTGGACAGATAAAACAAAAATCAAGCTTTCTGGCAATGCAAAGCAACAGTTTGTTTACAGATGGCGCAATGAAGCTTATAAGGTAAAGAACACCCTACCAACAGTTAAGCATGGTGGAGGATCCATAATGCTGTGGGGTTGCTTTGCTGCATTCGGTACAGGAGGCCTTGATCCTATCACAGGTATCATGAAATCAGAGAAATATCAAGAGACTTTTGAGTGAAATGTCTTACCCAGTGTAAGAAAACTTGGTTTGAGTCGAAGATCATGGGTCCTCAAGCAAGACAAATCACACATCCAAAAGTACCCAGGAATGGTGGGAAAAAAAAATGGACTGTTTTAAAATGGCCAGCGATGAGTCCTGACCTCAATCCCATAGAAAATCATTGGGGTGAGCTGAAATCTGCCATTGGGAAAATGAACCCTGCAAACATTCAAGAGCTTGAACAAACTCCAAAGGACAAGTGGGAGAAAATACCAGAAGAGGAGTGAAAGAAGCTTAAAGATGGCTACAAGAAACATTTGGAGGCTGTAATCAATGCCAAAAGGTGTGCAACAAAGTATTCAGTATTGGGGGGCCTTAATTGTTGCACATGCTGTTTTATTCTGTTTCTTACAATCAGCTCCGAGGATAGAGGGGGGTGAGGAGGATGTACAACGTCACCACTTTGCAGTGTATGGATCTTATTGGCTGCAAAAATCACGTGACCTCGTTTTATCTATGCAGCTGAATTTCCTGTTTGAGCTTATACTCTGTCTATCACACTTCACAGCAGGACGTGTCTCTCTGCGTTTAAACCAATAGCTGTTCTAACAGCCCTGATAGATAGTCTCTTCTAATACAGGAAACAATACATCCACCTACAGCTTAGAATAGAGTAAGATTAGAGAATTTCACTTCTTATTTAGTTAGAGAAAGTTTTAAGGATATCTACTGGTGTGTCCAGCCGCGGGGGTGGGGGAGGCGGCTTTTTTTTTGGGGGGGTGGAAGGAGGAGAGGCATTTGAAAGGAGGATATTTTGCAGCTCAGTGTGTTCTGTGATCTTCAATTGAAAAAGCATTGTTTTTACCACTTTTTTGGCCAGCAGACCTCTGATAGCAGTTGAAATTGTTCCTGTGTTTTCAGTTCTATTGCAATCATTGCTTGTCAGTGTTCCCAAAAACTGGCATAACTTATCTCTGTAACTTTTAAATAGTTTTATTGAAGTCCGTGTGTCTGTTTGGTGCAAAGAGCTCAGTTGTACACATATTGTGTTATACATATTTGATAGTAAAGTACGCTTATAGTCAGTGGTGCGAAGGCCGCCATATTAATCCATATAATATTTAAATACTCTTATTGCAGTGTGTGCGTCTGTTTGGCGCAAAGAGCTCAGTTGTACAATTGTGTTATACATATTTTATAGTAAATTACACCGCCATATTAATCCATTTTAATCCATACTAATCCATATAACATTTAAATACTCTTATTGCAGTCCGTGCGTCTGGTTGGCGCAGAGAGCTCAGTTGTACGCAAATGCTGCGGATCAGGACAGGCATAGTCAATGTCCACTTTAACCAAAATGGTGGTTGAAAGACTCTTTTTTCCAGCACTTTTGTAATCTGTGGGTCAGACAGGTTTAAGGGTCATGCTGCGTTCCAGGACAGGGATAGTCAATGTCCAGTTCAACTAAAATGATGGTTCAAATAATACTGCCTTCTGGAACTTTTTAATTTGTGGGTCATGCAGGTTTAAGGCTCATGCTGTGGTACAAGACAGGGATAGTGAATAGTCTGTCAGTTTTTTCCTGTGACTCTTGTTGCCTAATTGGGTTGCCTAAGATGTAGCACGTATCCAGTTTACTGTTGTGGATGTTAATTCCAGCTTCTCCACCCGTTTGGGTATAAGAATAAAGGTGTTGTTCCTCTCCCATAGACTTTAATGGTCATCGGCGATAATCTGTTATCAACTATCGACTATCGTCATGATAATTGTCAATATCGAATATTGACTCGATAACGATAGTTGACACAATCGCCCATCACTACTTTGGACCACTAATTACAAAATCATGAGGATATAACTGTGGTACATTTCCATTTATTTCTGAAAATATTGTACAGTCTATGAAAAAAATGAAGGGGTGTCAATAATGGTGGGCAGCACATATATATATATATTATATATATATATATATATATTATATATATATATATATATATATATATTATATATATATATATATATATATATGCAACTGAAAATAATGCATATATTCAATGATTGTGTATGTTGCTGCACTGGTGCATATGTTTTGGCATTACAGCCACTTCAGAGTACGCTTGTTATTTGCTTTACAATTGTTTGAATGTGTTAACTTATTCTGTTTTAGTCATATACTGTATTTCTATCAGAGCAGGGGACCTCTGTTTGCAATATTTTTCTACTCTGGTACATAGTTTGGAGTCCCAATGGGAAGGACCAATTTCCATGTGACCTAACATTGCATTGTAAAAGAGGTTATCTTAAGGTTCCTACCCTACCGTCACTTGGAACTATTTTTCCATATTTCCATGTTCACTGCCAAATAAGCGCCTGACTTTATTTGTTACAGTGTGCTTGACCTCATACGTATCTTCATTGCTGAAACATGTTTTGTATAACCATTATATTTGGTTGTTATAATGTTGGAAAGTCAAAAAATTGAGAGTGTAAATTACACTGCAATAATATCTAGTAAAAATAAAGATTACAGCAAAATATTAAAGGAGTTTTATCGTTTGAGCTGTTCGGGCTGTTCAGCTAATTTTCTCAGATTGAGTTTGAAATCCGTGCCTCTCCTGTCAGCAGGTGTGTCTCTCCTCCCAGGAGGTGTGTATCTCCTCACTGAAGAACTGTGACATCATCATTTTGTTTGAAGCAGGAGATGCAGAAGGTTGTCTGGATATAACAGCTCTGTAGCCTCCTGCATGCTTATGTCTGCAGCCTTGAGGCTCCACAAGCTCCAGCAAGACCCTGTTATATCTCTTATCACACAAATTACACTGAAAGCCAGCAGCTTTTACTTCTAGTGGTGTTCACCCAAATTGTACTGACAACAGGCAGAGACCTTTACTCAACTACAAGGACAAATGTCAGCTTCAAGTAAAGATCTCTGCTTGCTGTCAGTGACATGTGAGTGAAAACAATGGGGGGAGAAGCAATCAGCTTTGAGAGAAGACCCTACTCAGCTTATAACTAACTTGGGCTGGTGGTGCAGTGGTAGAGCAGTGGTAGAGTATTGCTTTTACAACGAAGGGATTTGGAGTTCTAGTCCCTCACAGAGTATATTCCACCCCCCCCCCCTAAATTCTACACATATGTAGAGAGACCTAAAATATATGTCAATCTCTATAATGATGTATATATACACATACATAGCTCCCCTAGATCATGTCTCATCCCCCAGAGTATATGCATTGTATCACATATGTTGGAATTGCTTGGTGTGACTGCGAGGATAGGACACTATACAGGGGAGCATTGTGTGTGTATATGAATAACATTATAGATGTATGCACATATATTTTCATATCTTTACATATGTGTACAATTTATAAAAGAAACAAACTGAACACTACTGATGGGGCTTGATCTCCTACCTCTATCTTGTATTTTGGATCAGATAATCACGTCACTAGACCAACAGGTTATGCAGACACAGTGTTGAATCCTTAGGTTATACTCTACAGATGATGACTTCCTAAGGAGGCGGGGCTTGCATTAGCCCTGAGGAACAGAACGCCCTCTTTTCAAAGTAGCAGCTTAAGGACTAGACCTGTGAGGAGGTGAATAAACCTCTTGGCAAAAGCCCTTTAAACAGGCAGTCATTGCCCAGATCATCACCATAGAGCTGGGAGATGTATATAGAGACAGCAGACCTTGGTTTCACTATCAATTTTAACAGCTCAGAGGGGAGTAAACAAAGAGTGTTCAGGCAGCCAATCACAGCACAGGGGGCGTGGCCGGGGCGTTTCCTGTCTAGGGGCATATCCCAACAGGCTGAATGAAATGTCAGCCAGCCAATCACAGTGTAGGGGGCGTGTCTAGGGAAACGACCAGGGGGCGTTCCGACCAGCAACAGAGCAACAGCAGAAATAGAACACAGATTTACAGAGAAGCTCATATCTGCTAAACCAAGTGACTGAGGTAATGCAACCCAATTACAAAAGTGCTTTTTTTTACTGTCCCCATAATCTGAGACATGATCTTTGTAACGATAAAACCCCTTTAAGATTCATTATACATCAAAATATTGTATAATAAAATAAAACAGCATTAACAAGCCCATGCTTTTTATTTTACTAACCTAAAGTTACCTTTTGCATAGTACATTTTAAGCCTAATTTCCAAATATACATGGATTAAAAAAAAGTCTAATAATTTATACTGTGTTTATACTTTCTAATTCGTAAACAGGAAAACAGCTGTAGTGCAATAGCCCAGGCTCATAGCAAAGAGATGTAGACACATTGGGTGACATGTATGAATGGGGCTGCACCAGAATTCTGGCCTCAAAAAGCTGTAGCAGACCAGTTCTATAGATGTATGAACAGGCGAACTCAAAACTTTGGCGCAATAGTGCCTCGGTACCGCGCCAAAGACACTTTTTAGCTTGCCAAAGTTTTGGGTCGTTCTTGGGGTGACGTATCACATTAGTAGAAGTAAACACATTTATGATTCTTTGACGCCAAAACGTTGGCGCAGAACAGTTAGAACAGCCAGAACAGGTTAAAGGTGGTCTACCTGAGCCTGAGTTGTTGTATTGGCACTAGACTGCGCCTGTATGTATGACCTGCAGAAGAACAGGTTCATACATTCTGGCGCAGTCTATACTACCTTAAAGCAATTTTATACTGGTCTGTAAGTGCCAAAATTCATAAATGTCGTCCATAGTCTGTACAGCAGCACACAGAGTCCTTATGGGTCCAGTCTACAAGGCTAGAGGCATTCTGGGTAGTGTCTCCATATGACACTATATTGTGAAAATCTTTTCCTAAGAAGGCAATTTTTATATGGCATATATCTCTACAATACAGCATGCAATAAGATAGAACATAACTTTTTAGTGGATCTTTCTGTAGTCTACATAAAAAAAATCACTATATTTCTCAGTAACAAATTCAAAGCATTCAAATAGCCCTACAGATTTCTTTTGTTTAGTGCCACATTACTGTTTCATACAGCACAGATATTACACATTTCCATAATACATGCTTGGAGCCTTAAAACTACCTATTTAGTGCATATAAATGGAAGATCCAAATGAAACTCTCTATATTACACTGTAAACAGTTGTAGTTGGTTACTGTGTAATTGCTTAAAGATTATGGCTGTACATAGCTCTTTTACAGACAAGGTGATACAATATAAAAAAAAAATGTACACTGAATCAAGTCAGTTTGAATCTTGCCAGTAGTGAACTTGATAAGTGCTTGATTTTTTATATCAAAGGGAGTCCATCAGGAGTGTCACACAGTCTGAACCATTAGCAGCATGAGATCCTAGCAGATCCTGAAATACTGAGGTGTTTCAGTGAAAACATACATCGATTTAAAATGAGCTAGGGCAAAGAGTGCAAAGCCGTCTGGGCAGTCCCTTCAGCTTCTCCAGGCCTGATTTAGATTGATTGACAGATACTATAATTTATATAGGGAAAGAACTGAAGCTAGTGATAGAAGCTAGTGGGCACTGCCCAGGTGGTATGTTACCTGGTGCACCAGCTCATTTTTAAACTATGTTATCTCTAAAACACATAAAAACTATTTCAGAGCAAAGTACAGCTGTTTGTCAAAAGGGAATATGTTGAATTTTCTTCTAATCTACTCCTCTTAAAGCACCTCTTTGTGAAAGCAATGGTTTAATCCTAAAATGAGATTCTAGGCAGGGAAAATTTACATCTGCCAAATTTTTTCTTTTACCTTATTTACTGTACGAAGCAAGGTAGAAATGCTTCACAAGTTTTTATTTCTGTCCCTTTTGTTACAAGTGGCAGAAACCCGCCTGCCATTTCATCCTCTCCTGCTTGTTATGCAGCAGGCATTTCTATATGAAGTCTGTGTTATGTCGTGTGTGTTTGTTTGAAGTGGTCACATGACAACTGTTCAAGATCTTTGCAAGTCAGCTGACCTGGCCACGCACCTAGAGCTCATTAGCTACTTCTATTATTATTAGTATTATTATTATTATTATTATTATTATTATTATTATTAAATTTTTTTAAAAGCGCCTTTTGTTTCCATGGGCTGTACATTTGGGGGGGGTCACATACATGAAGTAAGTGAGAAAAATAATAAAAATGAATGATGTATAACGGGTACGAGGGAGAGAGGCCCCTGCCCGAAAGGTTACAATTACAGGGGGAGGGAAGAACGGGGGAAGGGGGGGCAACATGTTTGTGGGGTGCACAGGGGGGCAGCGGGTTTTTGGGGTTTATAGGCAACCCTGAAGAAATGGGTTTTCAGGTTGCTTTTGAAGCTGGTGAGAGGGGCAGAGAGTCTGATGTGTTAAAGTCAGTGCATTCCAAGTGTGGGGGAAGCGCAGAGAAGTTTGGGAAACGGTTATGTGAGGAGCTGATAAAGGAAAACGAGAAGAAGGTCCTGTGAGAAGGGGAGTTTGCTGGGGGAGTATTGGAGTTGTGTAGAGATGTTGGAGGGGGAGGTTTTTGGGGGCCCTTTTGTAGGTCATGGTTAGCAACTTAAAATGAATTCCTGACTTTGGGGGTAGCCGTAAAGGGGATTGACGGGGGGGGGAGGAAAGGGTAGCGGGGGAAGGTGGAAAAGAGGGCGCAGATTGAAAGGGGTTTGAAGGGGGAAGAGTCTAATGGGGGCCCACAGAGAAGGAGTTGCAGTAGTCAAAAAGGACAGAGCGAGTCGAGGTTTACCCCAAGGCAGCGGTTTGAGGAACATTGAGAGTGTACAGCTTGACGTATAGAGAATCAGGGGGGAGGGATGGAGGGGGCGGTGGAAAGATGATAATTCTGTTTTCTCCCTTTTAGTTTTAGGGAGACGGGAGGAGAAAAAGGGGAAATCAAGGGGGCCCCGTTGGGATCGGGAGAGAAGAGGGGGACACTGGGCCGGAAATATAAACGGGTGTCATCAGCTACAGGTGGTAATGAAAGCCAGGGAAAGCTATGAGTTGAACCAGCCCAAAGGGGTGTAGATAGAAAAGCGAAAAAGGACCCAGGATGACCCCTGGGGGACACCAAACAGAGAGAGGCCGTGGGGAGGAGGTGGAGGAGAATGAGAGACGCTGAATATCCATCAAAAGGGTACAGGAGTTCCAAAAGACCAAGTCTGTGATGCCGAGGGAGGAAGGATGTGTAGCAGGAGGGAGTGGTCGACAGTTCAAAGGCGACACAAGTTTGAAGGGAAGGCGAGTACGGGCGGGGGTTTTTTTGGCAGTGGCTAGGTATTGGGATTGGTGTTAGGGCGGGGTTTTCGGTGAGTGGTTGGGTCGGAAAACCCCAGATTGTAGGGGGGTCCAAGAAGAGATTGGGGGAGGGGGTGGGAGGACAGTTAAAGGTAGACGTGTGCTGAGGAGTTTGGAGGCAAAAGGAGCAGTGAGATGGGGCGATAGTTGGACAGAGAGGAGGGGTCAAGGATGGTTTTTTTTAAGGATGGGAGTGACTAGCTGTTTAAAGGGGGAAGGGAGATGCCCCCAGGGAGCGATAAGTTTAAAAGATGGGGTGGGTTGGGATGAAAGCAGCACTAAGGTCGGGGGGTAAGGGGGTGATGGGTGGGAAAGATTAAGGTGGTGAGGTTGGATTTGGAAATTTGAGAGGAAAGATTATAGTGTAAGGAGGGGAAAACAATTAAGGGGGAAAGGCATTGTACAGTATAGAGGAACCCGGGGGCTGGGGGTGAAGCTTTCTCTGATTTTAAGGGTTTTTTGTGTAGAAAATGAATGGCAAAAATGTCTGCTGAAAGGAAGAGGGGGGGAGGTGGTGGGGGGGGGGAGGGGAGAGTTAAAGGGTTTTAATAGTTGTCTGGGGTTATGAACAGAAGGATAGAGATTGGAGAAGTAATCCTGTTTGGCGAGGGTGAGTGCAGATTTTTTAAATTGTAGTGATTGTTTGTATGAGGCAAAGTCGTCGGTGGAGCGAGTTTTCTTCCACGGGTTCTGCATTTGGAAGCTACCTAAACTGTTTTTTGTGGATGTGTGTGCCAGGGTTGTTTTTGTTGATTTTGCGGGTTTTTGTGTGGAGGGGGGGACTGAGTCAAGGATGGTGGTGTTTTTTTGGGGTTTTAGAAAGTGGTGGCCGTCTGGGTCATTAAATAGGATATGGTAGAAAGAGGTGTAAGAGAATCAGAGAGAGTGTGAGGGTTTTAGGTTTTTTTAAGTCTTCTGCACTAAAGTGGGAAAGGAGGGGCCGGGGGGGGAGAGGGGGAGAAGGTACAGATTTGGTCAGAAATGGGGGGGGAGGGAGTTTTAGAAGTCAGATAGGGGGCAGAGGGGGTGAAGATGAGGTTTAGTGTGTGCCTCTTTGTGAGTGGCTCCCGAGGTCCATGGGGGAAAATCAAAAGGAAGAACAAGGAAAGGGTTTGTTTGGAAACGAGTGGGGGGTGCAATTGGGGGTATTGAAGTCCCCATGATAAAGTGGGGATGTCGGTGGAAAAAAAATGGCGAGCCCCGGAAGCAAAGTGGTCAAGGAAGGCGGGACAGGGCCCGGTGGTCGGTAGACAACAGCCATTGAAGGTTGGAAAGGGGCATAGATGGGACGAGTGCACCCCAAAGGAGGAGAGTGTGAGGGAAGGCAGGGTGAAGAGGGGCAAAGGAACAAGTGTCAGACAGGAGGAGGGCCCCCAACACCTCCGCCCCTGTTTTACCAGGGCGAGGGGTATGGGTTTAAATTGGAGGGCGCCAAAGGGGGGAAAACGCGGGGGGTGTGTAGGGGGGTCAGCCATGTTTCGGTCGATCAAGGACGAGTAATTTTTTAGATAAAAAGTCATGTATGTAGGAAAGTTTATTACATACAGAGTGCATTCCCGAAGCTCCCAAAGGGGAGGGATAGGGGGGAGCAGGGTAGAGGGATGTGCTTCAGGTTTTGGGGTTTTCAGAATTATAGTTGATCGGTTAGAAGAGGGAGAGACAATGGTGGGAATGTGCTGGGGGGGGGGGGCCGTGGTTAGGGGATATTTCCCCAGCAGCCAGGAGCAATAGAGATAGAGGGTGAGGCAGGTAGGAGGTAGCTAGATAGAACAATGGTTAATTCTGGGTTTGTATGGTGCGGAGGCATTAACAGTGGGAAGAGGTTGGTGGCAGCAGACAGGTGAAGGGTAGAATGCATGGAGACATGTAGAGCTCATAGCCACAGGCAAGGGTTCTTGGGGGATATGCAGTTAGTGCAAGGAAAGTGGAGATCAGAGATAATGGAGTGGCGGACAGGAAAAGCATAGTGCGGACATTTTAGACAAGTTGTAAATGGAAAAATCACACAAGTCGATCCACAAAACTTCCTTATCTTAAAATAACCTTTATTCAATATATAACAAATGTCAAGAACTAAAAACCTTTTTATGCAGCTAACAGTTGCCGACCACCAAGTTTGATATGGTAGTAGTGTAATATACTTCATATTATCATTATGGGTCTGGATCAAGACGTGCAGCAACATCATGGCTGTCTCCCCTATTTCTGGGATTAACAATACTCGCCTTGATGAACCCTGGAGTGTTGTAACAGGGAGAAACTCGCGGTCTGTACACAAGACGTTGCAGCAACTTCAATGCGCTTCTCCCCATATTTGGGATTAACAATTACTCCCCATATGAACCCTAGGGAGTGTGTAACAGGGAAAAACGCTTCGGGAATACGACAGATAAGGTCTTCTGGCACACTCAGTTAAGGTCATAAATACTATTATCTGCTTCTTTCTATATCTTAAGATTATCGGAAACTTGGAATGTACCCAGGTAATTTCAAACCTAATGGCGGGATCAAGTTCAGTTGACTCATGCGGTATCGCCATACCTGACTTGTGGTTTATTAGGTCCAACTAAGCAGATAGAATGTGTGTATATTTATGACCTCTCCTTGTCTCTTTGTAGCAGGTATCTGACCCTTGTTAATTTAATTTAATTTACTGAGTAATCTTTGCTTTTGGAGTAGTGGATGGTGCACATTCGAGCATATTTTTATATTACTTGTTTTGTTGATCCCCATGTATATTCACGCATATTTACAAGATGAAAAAGGTTTTAGACTAGGGGATTAATAAGGGGCAAGCCCTCCAGTGGGCCTACCCTTTCTTGAACGACTACCCTGCCCTAGATCTAGGTAGTGGTAGGGTCTTGATAGATCATATAATATAAAAACACGTATTACACTACTCCCATACACATGGTGGAGGTGGCACTGTAGCTGCATAAAAGGTTTTTAGTTTTTGCTTTTTAATATATTAATAAAGGTTATCTCATTCTAAGATAAAGGAGTTTTGTCGGATCTAGCTGCAGATGATTTTGAGTTTCCAAACTCTGAGTACGTTATAGTTAATTTTTTCAGTGATTATTCTTTAAAGTATTGTCTAAATGGGAAACAGATGAAGTAGCTGTACCCGCAATCCTGTGCATATCCTAGGTTCAATGCTGGATTAATTGCACACACTTTAAGAGCGGGCACCATTGAGCAAGGGCCACCCGTTACCAAAGGCCACGTAACGTGACTCCGCAGTGCTTGTCTATATAGTAACTATCCATTCTAAAGGCAGGATTATCAGATTGTCTGAACAAAGAAATGGGAGGGTCCAAGCAAGTTACATTAGCTAGATTTGGGGGGAGACATAGGAAACGAGATTACAAGGTTCTGAATCTGGACCACAGGGCACGACAGCAGGGAATTGGGGTAGAGAAGATTGCAATTGTGATAGCAAGTTATGACTATCACAATATCACTACTTCTAGCCTCTATAGTGCTCATTTGAATCTGGCAGTCTGTTGCAGTGTACAGCAAATAGCTGTCTAGTCTTGAGATTTTATATTATTGTTTCCTGAAATCAATTGTCCAGCTCAGTTTTTTAAAGTTCTAGTATATTGCTGTTTCTTGTCTAAGATCCATTTGACCAAGTCATAAACTTTGTAGGCCTGAGAATATCAGTTTGGTGTTTGTCTATTTTCTGTTGGGCCCTCCTCAGGCAGTTTCTGGGTCTTAGAGCTGCTTTAAGTATAAGACTCAGTTGTAGTTATTAACATTTTTTAAATAAAGCTTTAGGGCCAACTTTAGTAATGAAGGTTCTGAGGTTATGGACAGCAGTAGGGCAAAGTTTAGGGGAAGATTTAGGGACAGTTAGTTTGGGTCATTTATCAATATAACTCTTCACCAACCGTACATCTTTCATCATCTGAATGCTATCCATTTTCTTATTCATCTAGCAGAGAGTCCTTCTTTTTAGATTGATACACACTTTGTATTGTTATTTATTGTAACTCCTGTATTACTTTCCTGTGCCATGGGACCAGAAGTGATGAAATAGCAGAAGTGATATCAGAATGATGGCAAACCCGTACCCATACAGCAACACAGAAACAACCCTTAAAAGCCCCAAAAATTACCCAAACTTACAGTTTGAGACAATTGTTTTGGCAATATATGGCAAAACTGTATTCAGGCTGACCTGAATTGAATCATTGATTCAGATCGAATTTGCTTTGGCCCAAATCCAGAGCACAACACATTATTAGCGTTGTTGTTATTATTATTCACCATTAGAACTGCTCATAAGTTCATGAACAATATGTTGCCCTTCGTCTCTGCCTTTTACGTACGGTATTTTCCTATACATATATTGTAAATGTTAGGCAAGAGACAATGAGTTAGATTTATTAAAAATTAATTTCCATTAACTTTACAGACACTGCTTGAAGCTGGATGATGCAATGAAGTTTTATTTGTTTTATTTAGAAGGTGCTTCATATTTGTATCAGCATTCCTCATATATTGCTTTTACTTGTGAAGCCAGGACATTAACCAAATACACATGGGCAGAATTTATACTGAGGACAAAAAGATACATGCACATTTAGCTTTAATTTGTAAGTTAATGCAATACCTGAATATTTTTTTTTTATGTCGCTGCAGACATCGGAGTTTGCGGCGCCCGGTGAGGACAGTGCTGTACTACACAGCCCTGTTCCCAGTGCAGCTCCTGCAAGTGGCCAGGAGCGGGGAACACTCCGCTACCCAGTGCTTCAATCCCTTTTGATTGCCTTTCAGTTTCTCATCACCGCAGTGCAATCAAAGGTGATTCCCTGCTCTGACGGGTGATTCGGTGACACCCGGTTGTACCCACAGAGCCCGGGGAATAGTCTGTCACAGTCAGGCCCTGTGGGACCTAGAGTAACGCCCCAGGGCGACATGTAATACAAGCCAGTGATCAAGGCAGACTGTGTCATTCCTATCACGTGCCATGTGTCATACTGCGACACAGATTATAACTTAGAAATGGTGTGAATCGATTCTAACGAAGTGGAATTCATTTAGAATTTCAGTAAAACTTGATTATTCTGAACAAGTCGATAGTTATGGGTGATATCGTCGGGAACGAAGCGTGTTTTTTAGATTGATAAAATGTCTAGCGAGCACAGTGGCGTTACATGGGGGCAGTAGAAGTTCTGGTGAGGAAGAAAGGAGTAACCTAAATCTGACATTGTCTCGCACAGAGAAGAAGCCAATCAAGACCGGTGGGATTCTGTGACGTCACCCCGCAGGGGGGGGGGGGGGGGGGGGGGGCAGGGAAAAAAAAAAGAACGGGGGGGGGGGGGGGGGGGGGGGGCGGGGGGGGGGGGGTACTAAACAAGGGTCTCCGTGTTCGCGACGCTGGCAGTTCACACTGCTGTCACGTGCTGAGTAGTGAAGCTGCTGCTGCTGAGATCTCACACTAAAGAACTTTATATCAGCGATTTTTTGGGTGTCACAGCTTGTCTCAGAGACTGCTTCTAACTGCTTCTCTTACATTTTGATTTGTGGGGTATGTAATTGAATCGTCATTGTGGCGGTCCAATCAGCACATATACATTTTAATAGCTATCTGACTCATTTCTTGAGCACATTGAATATCAAGAGGTTTATCTAAGTCCTGTTGCTGTTGAATTCAGTTAAACGATAAACATATGCGTTTTTACAATCTCAAATACCACTTAATATTTGGCTGCTCATGTTCTTTTGTGCAGTTTAGACATCCAAATGGATAATTAGCGTTTTTCTGCTGAGTTGTGGTCACTAAATAAGCAAGAGTGTTTTTCAATGCCAAAGAAAGAAATTTTGGCCTGTAGCATAATCATATCCAACAGGTTACATATAATCCTTTCTCTGCTGTTGTGCCTCAGAGTAAAATACACGTGTTGTAACACGCGTACATAGCTGTAAATATTTTGGCCATCCCTCCATTTCATTTGCTCACTTTAGAGCCAAGATCAATTAAAGCGTTTTATCTGCTGTTGTGCTTCAGTAAAATACACTATCGTTTTAACACGGCTACATAGCTGGAATTACTTGGCCACCAATACATTTCATTGCGCAATTTAGATCCAAGGGCTATTAAGCGTTTTTCGCTGTTGTGCGCAGTAAATACACGTCGTTTAACACGCGGACATAGCTGGAGTAATTGTTGAACCTCCATTTCTCGCGCAATTAAGAATCCAAGGTTTATTAAGTGTTTTCTCTGCTGTTGTGGTCACTAAAAAGACATGTGTTTTCAACCCATAAGAAGAAATTTTGCCTGCTAGCATAAATTCATAGTACTTGAAGGTTATATTAGCCTGTTTTCGCTTTTCTTAGCTGTCTAGTAAAATACTAAATTTTTTCCTAGCTCCCATTTGTGCGAGCGCCAATTTATATCCAAGCTTATCCTAGCTTGTTATGGTTCATTTGAGTCAAATAAAGGCGTGTGTATTTATCCATATACAGATATCTTCATTAAACAGAGGTCTGTACAGGTTATTAGAAACAAACATTATGTCAGTCACAGCAGAGGTGGCAGGTCTCTTTCACATGCGAGTGGCAGGGGCACAAATCTTTCCTGGAGCAGCCCAGGTCGCAGCACAGTAAGGAGACGTCGAAGCAGGGGTTACTCTGTAGAGGCCAGAACTGCTGGAGTGTCTATACTAGCGGCCGTTTTTTGTTGACCACGAACCCAAGGGTTCCTGATTGTTGACTATTGTCGCACCACTCAAATCCACGTTATCCCGAGTCCAATGACTTCTGACAACCCCAGCCAAGAGTCTGTGGGGGAACGTTGCAGACACAACCATTATTTGGCATGGCCCGGTAAGATGGGTCATGCGGCCCCTCAACTGTCCTTCGACTCCGCAACTGTCCCCATCCTGTTCCCTTAGCCAGAGATCTACCTATGTGGTCTGGCTTCTAAGGGCCACTATAACTCCAGCGAGATGAACAATTTGAGAGGACAGTCAGCATGCTACCTTGCAAGCGAAGAAATTGGGCCATACCTCTGCTTCTTGGCAGTGGCGGCAAAGCATAGATGTGGAGAGTGGCATGGTAGGGACCTGTTAGAGGGGTCAGCCATCATGCATACAAGAACCGGTTGAGGAGGACAGGCGTTGAAGATGATAACAATAATCGATGAGTTGATGTGAGCCGACCGCACTTGGAGCCGGGTGAACGCTAGGGCTTTCATCATCTGTCAGATAAGAGGAGCGTCTCAGCTTGCGCCTCAAGGCAGCCGTGCAGCCAGCAAGTGGAGTGTAGTCTGGCACGAGAGTCAGTCAGTAGCACAGCAGTGCGATGTCAGGAAGGCCAAGCGTCCCACGGGGAAAAAAACGCGCTTTCGCAGTCCAAGAAAGTAGCGGCACAGATGCTCAAGCTAGGCAAGCCGGTGGTAGTAGTCACTCCGATTTGTGCAGCGTCCACCACTCCGGTGGCTGGGAGAAACGTGGCTATATGTGATGGCCGAACCGTGCCGCCGCAGCAACAGCAGCAGTGCCTAGATGGTCAACACTGCATTGCAGCCAGTCAAGGCTCCACACCTCAGCAGAAGGGAGCTGTTTCTCTTTGCCATCTATCTCCCAGGTCCAGATGCTCCTGCTTCCTCGCTACTTCATGGATTGGGCGCCAAGCAGGATCGTCTCAACAGGCGATTGCAAAGAGCAGTCAACTAGTTATGCATCCTCCATCCTAAGGTTCAGAAGCTGACTGTGCTTCTGTCCAATTGTTGTTACTGCAGTCGCCTCCCTTTCCAAATGGTGGACATCTCTGCACACGTTCAGATAATATAATGGCCTGTGCAGAGAGCCGGAAAGGTTTCCACAGCCGTACTTTCTTTTTCCAAAAAGGCAGTACCAGCCTGTCAAAAATATAGTAGATAACAGAAAGGTGTGGCCAGTCCTTGAGCTTATCAGATTTGTTCCAAGTGCACAGAGCATCGCGGTACGGGACGTGTGGACAGCAGTAACTACGGTTCAGGCCAGTACATTCTTTACTGCCCACTGGGTGATAGTGCTGCCACGAGCCACACCAACAACTGGACAAGAGACGCCGCTTTCCAGCTCCACCACGTTGTCAAACTGCTGCTCTCCTGTGCCAATGTCGCGCTCCTCCTCCACCATCCATCTCAGCCTCCACAAGTACATGCTCCATCATACCACATGTGTAGGGCACCATGGATAACAAGCGTGTAGCTCAGATCTACACCTGGCTTGCCTCGGCGAACAAAGTCACCCAGGGGGAGAAACTGCTCTGCGCATGCAGCAAGAATCGTTGTGTGCTTTTCTCCACCTTCCCAATCACAACTGTCAATCTGAACGATGGTTGTATGGAGCTACAATGGGAGAACATGTGTGTCCTCGCTTCACCGAGGAGGGACATGGTCTATGCTCCCATTGCATGGCGCATGTGTTCAATCTGGTTCGTGAAAGGTTCTGAAAATCTTCCACCGATCTTCAGAAGATTCTGAAAAATGGCCAGAAACAGTGCAGTTCGCAATGCTACTCATGCCATTCCTACACAAGCAGGGAACACCCTCCTCGAGTTCTGGCAGCGGGCAGAAAACGTCCTGCCCCCATACACACCCTGATAATGAATGCGATGTTTCCACCCCATTGGAATTCCAGCCTGCACATGTTGGACCAACTGTATAGAACACGAGAAAGGCGCATTAACCATTTTTTGATGACTCCCAGAGCGGACAGGAGAGACTCCTCTGTGTCAGCCCAGTGGCAGCTCATGTGTGACACCTGCCATTGTGCTGAGGCTATTCTGAGGAGGCCACGATATTGTCATTTCGCCAGGACTCCCACGGATGAATAACGTTATTCCACTGCTATCATGTCCTGGAAACAGATGCTAGAAACAACTGTCTGGCGCAGGGACTGGTGACGTCGGCGGACTACAACTCGCGGCCACGTGAGCTCCGGTGGGACTGAACTGAAGGAGATAGCGATGAGGCGGGAGAACATTGCGGAGCAGAAGAGCATTGTCTGGTGAAATTGAGTGGAATTATCTACCGCAGGGTGACCGAGATGAGGAGCAGGAGCAGCTGAACGGTTTTTAAATGGTGATGGGGAAAAGACAGGCAGTTTGGACCCGCAAGCCCCTGTGGCAGATACGGGGGAGAGGGAAGGCCCAAGGGGGGGACCCTCAGAGTCCCCTTGTGCAGATGGCCGCAGCATGCTGATTTCCCTGGTAGTGACAGCCGAATGGGTCACCCCCGGGCCCAGGGGGTTAAAATATTTTGGCTCTAAAACCCTTTTGGAGTCCCGCTCCCCCGATCCAAAAGGGGGGCCCCCTTTTTTCCCACCTGCTAAAGGGAGGCCCAAACTCAAAATACAAAAATTAGAGAAAATCCCCCGTATAAATTTGGGCCCGGCCGTGCCAAAGGGCCCCTGAATGGCCCCCTTCCTCGCCCGGTCTGACCGGGGGATTCCCTCGCGTTTCAGGTATTTAAATCCCCGGGGCCCCCCCTTGTGGGAAGGTGGTCGGGGGGTTGGGGAGACAGTAAAAAACCCCAATAAAAGCAAGGAAAACCTAATTTTGGGGAGCCCAATGATGAGAGTTTCCCCTTCCCCCGGGCCTAGTAGGGTTAGAGGTGGCCGGGGCACCCACCCCAGCAGCGGGACCTGGAGCATCCCCTTGAACCGGTTCCCAGGGTTGGGGGCCTTTCCCCTTGGCCCAGCAACTTTCACCCCAGTTGAAGATGGGAACAACTAGGCACCAAACGGAAATTGTTTTTGCAGTGGAGAAAGTTTTGTCCGCCCCCGGGCCCAAATTAGTGTGGCTTTGTCAAGATAAATTAAATCAGGGGGGGGGAAATTTTTTAACTTGTTCCACCCCCTTATCCAATTAAATCCCTTTCCTCCGAATTATATTATTTTTTATTGCTGCCGCAGCCAGGTCGAGAGACAGGGGACCAAAAACCTCCGTTTTGGCATGATTCTGCTTTAATCACAGAAATTTACATTCCAATAAAATTTTTTTTTTAATCACATAAACTATTTTACCCACCACTTTGATTGGGGTTAATTGGCGGTCCCCTAAGAACAAAGTTAAATTTTTGCATGTACGTATGAAGCTTTTGCTAATATGACACATTCCGAAGCTCCCCTCTGTATTTTTCGGGGGGGAGAAGGAAGTCCTTGCTTTCTTGCTTGTAGAAGACAATGCATCCCGTCTCAAGGGAAAAACTGTGTGAGAGATATCTGATACTTCGATTGGGAAGGTAAAAGCAAAAAAAAGCAGTTTAAACCCAAAATATCTGAAGAGCTTAATAAAAATGTAATGATTTAAACAGACTTTTTATGTTTTTTTCCCTTTAAATTTCTAAAATTGACAGTCCCCCCCAAAAAACTTCCCAAAAACTGTTCTAACGCCCCCCTAAAGCGGGGAAAGGAGATTGATGCTCTCCCCCCAAAAACCCGAAAAATCCCAAAAGGGGGAAAGGTCCCTCTCCTTAGACAGGGGGGTTGAACTTTTCGGGGGGGGTGTTGAACCCCCTGAAAAACCCCTGGGCAGGGTTTCTCCAAGGGGGGTAACCAAAACAAAACCCCCGGCCTCCTCCCAGGGAAACCTTTTGATGGTTAAGGGGGTGAAAGTTGACCAACGACCGCCAGGGGGCCCCCCCTCAAGCATCCCCCCAGAGGGGAACCTATGGATTGTTTTACAATTTCAAAAACCCCCAATTTATTTTGGGAGAGTAAAAAAAGGAGGTTGGGGCTTAATTGTTCAGGCCCCCAAAACCTTGGGAAGGCATCTCAGGGGTAAAATTTTCAAAAACCCCCGGGTTTTATTACAATAGATTAATTTTCCCAGTCCCTACTTTTTTTGATTGGGTTATCTGGGGCGTTAATTTTATTAAAAACCCCCCCTTTGACCTGATGCCCTAGCTTTTAATTAAACAGGGGGGGACCCCCTTTAGTTTTTCCCTCTTGCATTTTTTCAACATCCAGAAATAGGGCAAACATATGAAAGGATAGGGAAAAGTTTCATTTATGGCTTATTGGTTTTTGCCCGTCACCTTTCTTGCAGTGTGAAGCATGCACCCAATTTTGGGTTTTTCCTTCAAGTTTTATTTTAGGTTGGGGGCACCAGGGAGGGACTTGGGATGGTCAAATCTGGGCCCCCCAAGAATCTTGAGTGTTTCTGCACCCACCAAAAAAGTCATCCCGGGGTTTTTTTTCTTTTATCAGGCTGGATCCCGGAAAAGGAGGGGAAAACAAAGGCCCTTTCTTTTTTTTAATTTTAAAAACACAGGGTTTTTAACATTTTTTTACAAGGTATCCTTTCCCTCACCAACGTATGTGTGAAAAAACCCCCCTAATCTGGGTTGGCCCGGAATAAATATCTCCTTGGGGGGTGAGACCAATGGGGCTACCTAGGGGTAATTTTTTACAGAAAAAGTGTAATGGGTAGGGCTTCCCGGGCCCGGGAAGGGGATTTTATTTTCTAGCTTTCAGGGAAATTTTCTTTTTTCTTCAGAGTGGCTTCATTTTTTTTCCAAAAAATTTCCTGGGTTTAATTCGGGGGTGGTTGGGGGGTGGGAGGTCGGGTTTTGCAATTTGTTAGTTTCCCCAAAAGTCTCTGGTTACTTCTGCAGTTTAAGTTTTGGCCCTTTGGGAAATTTAATTTTAAACCCCGGGGGTCCCCCAAATCTGCCCTTTCCAAATCGTCCAATATTTCTTTCCCCGGTGATTCGGCAGTCTTTTTGGGAAACTGGGTTGACTTCGGCCCCTCCTGGGAAATTTTTCCACCCCCACTACTTGTTCTTTTTCCCTCTTGGGTTTTTTTCAAGGGGTTCAATTGGGATCCGTGGGGGATATAGGTTTTAGCCCCAAAAAACTTCCTTGGGGTTTGGGATCCGTCCTCCCGGGTTACAAGTATTTCAAATTTCCCCAACTTCTACATGGGTAACTTGCCGTTGGGAAAAGGAGATTCAGGGTTTCTAGAAAATCTTGTTGATTGAAAAAAATCTTTCCCGGTTAGTTCCCCTGTGGGGAAATATATGAGCCCCCCTTGTACACAGCCTGGATATAATTTCCCTTGGTAAAACCAAAAATCTATTTTTTTCCTTTAGAATCCATTTGGTGTTTTCCTTTTTGTCCCAAAATTTCCCCCCCACTTTTTTCCCTTTTGGCCCCTTTTTTCGAGTTGTTTGAGATTGTCCAACAGGGTTTTAAAACCTGGATTCAAAGCCCTTTGTCCTTTGGGTTTTTTCTCTTCTTTTTCCTCTCTATTCTTTCCCTTCTTCTTTCCCCTTTTGCACCCCTTTTTTTCTTCTTTTTTTTCTTTCCCCACCTTTCTTTTTTTCCTTCTCCAAAATTCCCCCTTCCCTTTTTTATCACCTTTTTCCCTTTTTTTCTTCTCTGCTTTTTGGGCGCACATTTTTAGCCCTCCCGTTCCTCTGGGGTCCTTGGGGAAAAGGCTTTTGGGGCCTTGCAGCCAATTCAGCTTTGTAAAGGGGCCTTCTACTTCCCAAAATGTCTTCTTCTTTCCCTGGGTTTTTTGTCTTCAAAACGGCCACTTGAGTGGCAATTGGAGAGCGGCATCGAAATCTGGGTGGCTTTTCTTGGGGGCTTTGGGTTGGGGAAGGTACCCCCTTGCTGGGCGGAAAACTCCCCACGCCCACTTCAGGCCAAAGTCCCTGATCTACTCCGTACTGTTGGGTGAGTCGGTGTATGTGTTCATGGGGGCTTCCCCTTTGGGGAGCTTTTCAAGGGTTCCCGTTACAGCCCTAGATTTTACCTTCTTGGGGTGGCCCTTCTTTTAAGGGAAAGTGCAGCCTTCACGGGGTTTTTTTGTAGGGGGAACCCACAGCAAAAATTTTTGTATGGAAACGTCCTTGAATTGTCCCCCATAATTTGGGGAAAACCCCCTTGGGGGAAGGCGGGCATAGTCTGGGCTTCCAACTTGGATGTTAAGACAGTGGAAGATGGGAGGTTTCAGCCTCCTTTTGGGTTTAAGGGCGTCCCTGAAGGGTTCATCCGGGAAGGGCTGGTCCCCTTATCTGTGGTAGACTGATCTTTATCTTCCCCCCTTTAGAAGGAAAACAGAGGGCTGGGTTGGAGAATACATCCTTCCCAAAATGACTTTTTTAGGCAAACAATTTAAAGGGCTTTTTATATTGGGGGGATTTAAAATGTTTTACTGAGGAGAGGTTGGGTGCACGTTTCAGGATCCTTTAAGGGTTTAGGAGGAGCCAAAAAAAATTTACCGGTTTGGGAACCCAAAATTTATGTCTTGAGTTATTTTTTAAGAAAAAAAATTTTTGCGCAAATGACAGTTTTTGAGGGAAGTAGGGACCCGTCCGTGCAACGGGTTCCCAACTTGCAAGGGAAAAGTATCCAAAGGTCTATTTCTCTCTCCATTAGAGATGGGTGGGAATTTTTTTTTAGGGGGAAATTTTGGGTTTTTGGGTTACTTGCCGAAATTTTTCCCCACAAAAAAAAACCCTTTTGAATTACTTGGGACGAATCACTTTTAAAAAAAAAACCTTTTTCCAGGGCTTTCACAGAGCCTGCAGGGGCTGGGAGGGAAGTTGGGGCCATGCTTAAAAATATGCAGAGGGAGGGTTGGTTTTGTCTTCATTTAATGTTGTGTTTTTAATTTTGGGCACCACATGACTGCCCCCACCCTTAGTTTGTTTCCCCTATAAAAAATTTCCCTGGGCACTTAAGAGGGCAAAACTGACCAAAAAACTGAAGGGGAATGTAGCCTGATAAAGTCATGGCAGCGACAGCTGGAAAAAAACAAGCTGAGGGCTCAGGTGGCAACATCATTGACAGAGTGTGGAGGTGACGGCAGCAGCCACAGCAGCATGAGGTCAGAGAGTGGCACAATAACATTCTGGAGGTGGCAAAAACAGGAGTAGGCCAAAGAGTGGCACAATGACACAGTGTGGAGTTGACGGCATCAACAGCAGCAGCAGCATGAGGTCAGACAGTGGCACAATGACATTCTAGAGGTGGCAAAAAAGGAGTAGGCCACAGAGTGGCACAATGACACAGTGTGTAGGTCATGGCAGCAGCCACAGCAGCAGCATGAGGTCAGACAGTGGCACAATGACAGAGTGTGTAGGTCATGGCAGCAGCCACAGCAGCAGCATGAGGTCAGACAGTGGCACAATGACACAGTGTGTAGGTCACGGCAGCAGCAGCATGAGGTCAGACAGTGGCACAATGACATTCTGGAGGTGGCAAAAACAGGAATAGGCCAATGAGTGGGACAATGACACAGTGTGTAGGTCACGGCAGCAGCCACAGCAGCAGCATGAGGTCAGACAGTGGCACAATGACAGAGTGTGTAGGTCACGGCAGCAGCCACAGCAGCAGCATGAGGTCAGACAGTGGCACAAAGACACAGTGTGTTGGTCATGGCAGCAGCAGCAGGTGGTCAGACAGTGGCACAATGACATTATGGAGGTGGAAAAACAGTATTAGGGCACAGAGTGGCACAATGACAGAGAGTGGAGGTGACGGCGGCAGCAGCATGAGGTCACACAGTGGCACAATGACATGCTGGAGGTGGCATCACCTGGAGTAGGCCACAGAGTGGCACAATGACAGAGAGTGGAGGTGACCGTGGCAGCAGCATGAGGTCAGACAGTGTCATAATGACATTCTGGAGGTGGCAAAAACTGGAGTAGGCCACAGAGTGGCACACTGACAGAGAGTGGAGGTGACGGTCGCAGCAGCATGAGGTCAGACAGTGGCACAATGACATTCTGGAGGTGGCAAAAACAGGAATAGGCCACTGAGTGGCACAATGACACAGTGTCTAGGTCAGGGCAGCAGCCACAGCAGCAGCATGAGGTCAGACAGTGGCACAATCACATTCTGGAGGTGGCAAAAACTGGAGTAGGCCACAGAGGTCAGAGAGTGGCACAATGACACAGTGTGGAGGTCACGGCAGCAGCCACAGCAGCAGCATGAGGTCAGACAGTGGCACAATGACAGAGTGTGGAGGTGGGTGGCAACACCAGTCCCTGGTAATGATGGTTGGTGGCAGATGGAGAAACTGTCAGCAGATGTGTGGCATCATTCGGGTGGCGGCATCAGAATAGTGGCTGAGGCAGGTAGTTTGAACCCAGACTCATTTCTCACAGTTTGGGTGAGGCGTCATGGCTGATGTAGTCTGACGCCTAAGTCATTGGAGTGAGGAAATCCTGGCCAATCCACGCCTGATTAATCTTGACAAAGGTCAGTCGTTCCACATTTACCGTGGACAAGTGGGTTCTCCTTGGGGTAACGATGGCCCCCGCCGAACTGAACACCCGCTCTGATGCCACACTACTGGCCGGGCAGGACAGCTTCTCCACTGCAAACTCGGCAAGTTGCGGCCACACATCCAGTTTGGCTGCCCAGTAGTCCAGCGGAACTTCTAACTGGGTGGCAGAGTGCTGTCCAAGTAGGCCACCACCTGTTGGTTCAGGGTCTGCTCCAGGTCCTGCTGCTGCTGCTGGCGACTGCCCTCCTCACTAGGCTGGTGAAGGAAGCTGCTCATCAAGTGACTCCAGATTTAG
>JAODAL010045850.1:0-31532 GCA_025379985.1 Phyllomedusa bahiana | reverse complement strand
AATCCCCCCCCCAAATCCACTGACATTGCACCCCCCACATCCACACCACTGACAGTGCCCCCGCCCCCCATCCACACCACTACAGTGCACCCCCCCCCCCACCCATGCATGCCCCCCACATCCACACCCTGACGTGAAACCCCCCCACACCCCCCCCCTCACATGCCCCCCCCCATCCACACACTGACAGTGCCCCCCCACATCCACACCCGACAGGCCCCCCCCCCCCCCCCCCACTTAAAACTCATAAACTCACGCCAATTTACCATCACCAACAGCAGACGACCCCCCGGGGGCCGAAATTTCCCTTAAAAAAATAATTAAAAGATTTTCTCACTACAAAATCGTTGAAAAAAAGGGAACCAAAATCTACGCTTCTGTCCCTTGGGTTTCCATAACAAAGTTTTATGGTTTAGGAGAACGGGGTTTTGTTTAGTTTTTTGGGAACGAATTTAGAGCTCCCGCGGGGTTTCCTCAGTCCCCCCCCCGGGCTAATGGGGGGGAAAGCCCGGGTAGAGTTGGGGGGAAAAAGGTTTCGGACGCGAGCCCGCAGGGGGGAGAGAGAAACAGAGAAAAGTGTCATGAAGCAAGCAGGGTCCCGCAGCAGGAAGAGACATGTGCTCCCAGTAAACACAAACAATAAAGCTTATAGTTTTGTTCTGCAGATCTGTAGATTAGAGGTGTAATAAACCCGGATATACACTTTAGAAGAGAGACAGGGGTCCTGAATGTCAAATGCCCCCTCTAATTTCAAAAATCTAAGAGAGCGAAAATTAATATACACTATGAGTTCATTTGCTTTTCACTTCCAAAGCCCAAAGAGAACCTCTCCTTTCCCCGAAATCACAAAAATAATTTTTCCTGCACACTTTGGGGGAAAACCCTAAAATGGCTGCCAAATGATGAAACGAGAAAACCCCTTTAATTCCAAATGTGTGGGTTATGTTTTTAATGGGACATTTCAAACCATTGAGGGAGAGGGAGGAGTGAGAATATAAGCTAATGCAAAAATGACAGCTTTCAATTAGGATTTAGAGGGATTTTCTCACCACTTGTTTCCCTGACTCACAAGTATCTCGCACTCACTCTGTTTCCTCATGCTGTGGGTGGTTCAAACAGTGATCACATAATCCTTCTAGAGACCCCTTACTCGACAGTGCACAGATTGTTATCTCTAAAAAGCTTAAAAATAAATTTTCATCCTCACAGCACATTACCTTTTGTTTGTGACGCTAATCTTGTTGATATAATTATTTCCATTTTATTGCCCCTGTGTTGACTCACTTTATGCTCTCTGCTCTCCCCCATCAATAAAGACATCCTCTGGTATGCAGTACCATAACATCGTGTGCACTCAGACACTCAAAAATCTTATCTCGTACAAAGAAAAAATCATTGGCAATGTTTTAGAAAATTTTATTGAACAGTCCCTTTATCTTGAAAGCAAATCTGTGTAGTGAGAAACCCCCTTTAATTTCCACCGTAAATTTCATGTTCCCTAGGTGAATTTTGTCAAGGGCCACAATCCACCACCTGAAAGTACCTGTTTTCCTCCTCACTATTTTTGTTTTTAGTTCCGACCCTTGAAATATTTCATTTTTTATTTTTTTGTATTTTTAACTTTTTTAAGATCCCTTGATGACCTTGGTCCAGTGTAAAAGGATATAAAAGTCTGTGACTTCTCAGTTCCTTGTATTACGTCTTGTCTGATGAAGAGAGTCTACTCTCCTAAGCTCTCCCCAAAAAAATCATTACCCCTCGCTGGTTTTTTTTTCACTCTTCTTCTGGTATCAGAATCTATAGTCAGTATAGAAAACAGCTACATGAGTCAATAGGTAGAAGTCACATTATCGGTGGTTTCACGTTGGACCAGAAGAGGACTAAGCACAATGTACTGAGCGGACACGGATTCGCCATTCATCTTCCAGGCTGCACTGTGTGATCACTGTCATCAAACTTTCTATAAATCAATAGTCAATAAAAGAAACTTCTCCATATATTCTTTTAGATTCAAAGGTCTCTTTTAGGGTCCCCTTTCCCCCTCCCTTACAGGGTCCTCTCCTCCCCCTTCAGGCCCTCTCCCCCCATCAGGCTCTTCCCCCCCAAACAGGTCCTCTCCCCTCCCTATCAGCTCCTCTTCCCCTTATCAGGCACTCTCCCCTCCTTTCAGTTCTTCCCCCCCTTATCCCCCTCCTCCCCTTACAGGCTCTCTCCTCCCCCCTTACGGGCTTCCTCCTCCTCTTTTCCTTTTCCTTTTTCCGCTTCTCTCTCTCCTCCCCCCTTAAAACGGCCCTCTCTTTCCTCCGATTCATTCTCCTTTTCCTTCCCCTTATAGGTTCTCCCCTTCCTTAAAGGGCTTCTTCCCCCCCCTCCCTTATCGGGGGTTTTCTCCTTTCCTCCCTTATCGGCTTCTCTCCTCTTCCTCTGCATCTCAGGCTTCTCTACACTTCCCCCCGTTATTAGGCTAATCTCCCCTTTCTCCAATTATGAGGCTCCTCTCCTCCTCCTCGTCCCCTTATCAGGCTTTTCCTTTCCCCCCTTTTAGGCTTTCTCCTCTTCCTCCCCTTATCAGGCTTCTCTCCTCTTCCTCTCCTTATCAGGTTCCTCCCCCTCCCCCTTTTCCCCCCTTACCCGGGCTTCCCCTTTTCCCTCCCCTTTTTAAGGTTTCCTCTCCCCTCCCCCTCCCCAATTATCGGGTTTCCCTCCCCTTTCTTCCCCCCTTATCAGGCTTCTCTCCTCTTCCTCCCCTTATCAGGCTTCTCTCCTCTTCCTCCCCTTATCAGGCTCCTCTCCTCCTCCTCTTCCCCTTATCAGGCTTCTCTCCTCTTCCTCCCTTATAAGGCTTTTCTCCTCTTCCTCCCCTTATCAGGCTTCTCTCCTCTTCCTCCCTTATCAGGCTTTCCCTCCCCCCTTTTTCCCCCCCTTTATGGTTTCTCCCTTTTCCCCCTTTATCGGGTTTCCTCTCCTTTTCACCCCCTTTAATAAAGGCTTCTGTCCTCTTCCTCCCCTTATCAGGCTTATCTCCTCTTCATCTGCATCTTAGGCTTCTCTACACTTCCTCCCAGTTATTAGGCTAATCTTCCCTTTCTCCAGTTACCAGGCTCCTTTCCTCTTCCCCGTTTTTATGGGGTTTTCCTCCCCTTTCCCCCCTTATGGGCTCCCCCTCCCTTCACTCACCAGTCAACTCTCCTCTTCCTCCACTTATCAAGCTTCTCTGCTCTTTCTCCTCTTCTCATCTGTATAACCGTTTCCTCCTTTTTATCGGGACATCTCCCCCTTCCCCCCCACTAAATAGGCTTCTGTCCCCCTTCCTCCATTTAAATCGGGACTTTTTGCCTCTTTTTCCCCTTTATGGCTCCTTTTTTTTTCCCTTCACTTGCCCAGGCTTCCTCCCCTTTCCCCCTTTTTTTTATCAGACTCCCCCTTCCTCTTCCAACCATTCTCGGGCCCCTCTCTTTCCCCCTTTCCTCCATTTGGGAGGATCCTCTCCTTTCCCCTCCATTTCTGAGGTCCTCTCCTTTTCCTCCATTTCTCACCCCCAATTCTCTTCCCCCACTTGCCCAGGGGTCCCTCCTCTTCCTCCACTTTCATTTCCTCTCCCTCTTCCCCCACTTCCCCAGGTCTCCATCCTCCCCTTTCCACTTCTGAGGGTCCTCCCCTCCTTCCCCCATTTGCCCGGGGCCCCTCTCCCCCTTCCCTTTCTATTTTAAATCAGCCCTCACTCAATCTTCCTCCATTTTTTCAGACTCTCATTCTCTTTCCCCCCGCTTGTCGGGGCCCCCCCCCCTTTCTCCCCCCCCCTTTCTCCCCCCATTGTCAGGGCCCCTCTCCTCTTCCTCCATTTGTCGGTCCCCCCCCTTCCTCTTTCTTTTTTTTAAAAGACTAATCCCCTTTTCCCCCTCCATTTCTAAAGGCCCCCTCATCCCTTCCTCCATTTGACGGGGTCCTCCCCTGTTTCCCCCCAAATCGGGGCTTACCTCCTCTTCTTTCTGCATCCATTTCAAAAACACTTCCTCCCAGTTATTAGGCTAATCTTCCCTTTCTCCAGTTACCAGGCTCCTTTCCTCTTCCCCGAGTTATGAGGCTCCTCTCCTCCTCCCCTTATCAGGCTCCTCTCCTCTCCCTTCACTCACCAGTCACCTCTCCTCTTCCTCCACTTATCAAGCTTCTCTGCTCTTTCTCCTCTTCTCATCTGTATAACCGTTTCCTCCAGTTATCAGGCTCCGCAACTCTTCCTCCATTTATCAGGCATCTCTCCTTTCCCTCCACTGATGAGGCTTCTGTCCTCTTCCTCCAGATATCAGACTTTTTGCCTCTTTTTCCCCTTTATGGCTCCTCTCTTCTTCCTTCACTTCTCAGGCTTCTCTCATCTTCCCCTATTAATCAGACTCATCTCCTCTTCCTCCATTTCTCAGGCTCTCATCCTCTTCCTCCACTTGTGAGGATCCTCTCCTCTTCCTCCACTTGTCAGGGTCCTCTCCTCTTCCTCCATTTCTCAGGCTCTCATCCTCTTCCTCCACTTGTCAGGGTCCTCTCCTCTTCCTCCACCTCTGAGGGTCCTCTCCTTTTTCTCCATTTGACAGGGTCCTCTCCTCTTTCTCTATTTATCAGACTCATCTCATCTTCCTCCATTTCTCAGGCTCTCATCCTCTTCCTCCACTTGACAGGGTCCTCTCCTCTTCCTCCCCTTATCAGGCTTAAAATCCCCTCTTCATCTCCCATCTCGGTTTTTCCTACCTTCCTCCCAGGTTTATTGGGCAAACTTTCCCTTTCTCCATTTAAACCGGGCCCCCTTTTTCCCTTTTCCCCCCCGAGTTATGAGGCTCCTCTCCTCCTCCTCTTACCAGGCTCCTTTCCTCTCCCTTCACTCACCAGTCACCTCTCCTCTTCCTCCACTTATCAAGCATCTCTGCTCTTTCTCCTCTTCTCATCTGTATAACCGTTTCCTCCAGTTATCAGGCTCCGCAACTCTTCCTCCATTTATCAGACATCTCTCCTTTCCCTCCACTGATGAGGCTTCTGTCCCCCCCCCTTTCCAGATATCAAATTTTTTTCCTTTTTTTCCCCCCTTTAGGGCCCTCCTCTCTTTTTCCCTTCATTTCCCACCTTTTTCCCTCATCTTCCCCTTTTAAAACCCAGACCCCATCTCCTCCTTTTCCCTTCAGGCTCTCACCCTTCCTCCACTTGTGGGGAAATTCCTCCCCCCTCTTCCTCCATTTGGTCGGGTCCCCCTCCTTTTCTTCCATTTCCAGGCCTAAACCCCTCTTCCCCCACTTGAAAGGGGTTCCCCCTCCTCTTCCTCCCCCTTTAAGGGCCCCTCTTTTTTTTTCCTCCCTTTTTAACGGGGCCTCTCCACTTTCCGCTATTTACCCCAGACTCATCTCATCTTCCTCCATTTCTCAGGCTAGCATCCTCTTTCTCTCCCTTGTCAGGGCCCTTTTTCCCTTTCTCCATTTCTCAGGTTTCCCCTCCCCTTCCCCCCACTTGCCCAGGGTCCCTCCTCTTCCTCCATTTTGGGTAAAGGAAACCTCTCCTCTTCCTCTATTTATCAGACTCATCTCCTCTTCCTCCATTTCTCAGGCTCATCCTCTTCCTCTCCTTGACAGGGTCCTCTCCTCTTCCTCCACTTGTGATAATCCTCTCCTCTTCCTCCACTTGTCAGGGTCCTCTCATCTTTCTCTGCTTATCAGGGTCCTCTCCTCTTCCTCCACTTGTCATGGTCCTCTTCTCTTTCTCCACTTGTCAGGGTCCTCTCCTCTTCCTCCACTTTTCAGGTTCCTCTCCTCTTCCTCCATTTCTCAGGCTCTCATCCTCTTCCTCCACTTGTCAGGGTCCTCTCTTCTTCCTCCACTTGTCACGGTCCTCTCCTCTTCCTCCACTTTTCAGGGTCCTCTCCTCTTCCTCCATTTCTCAGGCTCTTATCCTCTTCCTCCATTTGTCAGGGTCCTCTCCTCTTCCTCCACTTGTGATGATCCTCTCCTGTTCCTCCATTTATCAGGATTCTTTCCTCTTTCTCCAATTATCAGACTCTTCTCTTATTCCACATTTTAGGATTCTCTCCTTTTCCTCCAGTTATCAGACTCCTTTTCCTTAACTTATTAGGCTCCTCTGCTCTTCTTCCAAATTCAAAATTTCTTCTCTCTTCTTACTCAACTTTATCGGGAAATTCCTTGCCTTTTCCTCCCCCCTTTCAGGCCTCTCTCCCCCCCCCCTTCACTCACGGGTTTTCTTCCCCCCTTTTAGTCCACTTATCAGGCCTCTCTCCTCCTTCCCCCCTTACATTTTCAGACACCCCCTTCCCTCCCCTTTTCCAAGTTTCTCACCTTTCTTACTCAAGATCGGGGGCCCCCATTTCCTCTTAAATTCCCCTTTTTAGTCTCCACACTTCTGCCTCCACTTATAAGACTCTTCTCCCTTTTGTCCACTTATCAGACTTCAAACCGCTTCCTACAATAATTGGACTCCTCTTTCTCCACTGTTCAGGCTTATCTCTTCTTCCTCCAACAATCCGGCTTCACGCCAATTCCTTAACTTACCAGATTCCTCTCCCCTTCCTCAATTTATCAGACTCATCTCATCTTCCTCCATTTGACATTGTCCCCCCTCCTCCCTTTTTTAGGGGGACTCGCTCCTTTTCCAAACCTTTTTTTCAGGCTCTCATACTTTTCCTCCACTTGTCAGGGTCGTCTCCTCTTCCTCCACTTGTCAGGGTCCTCTCCTTTTTTCCCCATTTGTCGGGGTTTCCACCCCTCTTCCCCCACTTCTGGGGTACTCCCCTTTTCCATTTTACAGGGTCCCTCCCTCTTCCCTTTTTATCAACTCACTCCTTTTCCCCCTTTTCCCTTGGGCCCCCAAAATTCCTCTTCCCCCCTTAAACAGGGTCCCTCCCTCTTTCTCCACTTGTCAGGGTCCTCTCATCTTCCCCTATTTATCAGACTCATCTCCTCTTCCTCCACTTGTCAGAGTCCTCTCCTCTTCCTCTATTTATCATACTCATCTCCTCTTCCTCCATTTCTTAGGCTCTCATCCTCTTCCTCCACTTGTCAGGGTCCTCTCCTCTTCCTCCACTTGTCAGGGTCCACTCCTCTTCATCCACTTGTCAGTGTCCTCTACTCTTCCTCGACATGCCCAGGGCCCCTCTCCTCTTCCCCCCACTTGTCCGTTTCCTCCCCCTTTTTCCTCCACTTTTCAGGGCCTTTTTCCTCTTCCTCCACTTGTCCTTTTTCCCTCTCCTTTTTTTCCTCCCCTTGTGGGGGGTTCCTCTCCTTTTCCCCTCCACTTATCAACCCATCTCCTCTTCCTCCCTTGTCAGGGCCCCTCTCATTTTTCCTCCATTTTGCCCAGGGTCCTTTTCCTTTTCCTCCACTTTTTTTCAGGTTCCCTTCCTTTTGCTCCACTTGTCATTTCCCCTTCTTTTCCCTCCCCTTGCCCAGGGTCCCTAAACCTTTTCCCCCCTTTTTCCCTCGGGGCCTCTAAATCCTCTTCCCCCACTTGTCGGGGTCCCCCCTCTTCCTCCACTTTTCAGTTTCCCCCTCCCTCTTCCCCCCCTTTTTCGGGTTTCCCCCTCCTCTTGCCCCACTTGTCATTTTTTCCCTTTTCCCCTCTTCCTCCCCTTGTCAGGGCCCCTCCCCTTTTTTCCTCCATTTCTCAGGCTCTCATCCTTTTTCCCTCCCACTTGTCGGGGGTCCCTTTTCCTTTTTTCCTCCACTTGTAAAGGGCCCTCTCCTTTTTCCCCCAATTTTCAGGTTTTTTTCCTCTTTATCCACTTACATTTTTTTTTTTTTTTCTTTTTTTCTTAAACTTATTTACTCTTTCCAAAAATCACCCCTTATCAGACTCTTCTCTTATTCCACATTTTAGGATTCTCTCCTTTTCCTCCTTTTTCAGACCCCACTTCCAAAATTTAAATTAAAGGGCTCCTCGCTTTTTCCTTCCACTATAAAGGTTTTTCCTTTTTCTCGGGCTCTTACCTCTTCCCCCTTGTCTTGGTCCTCTCCCTTCCCCCACTTGTGAGGGTCCCCTTCCTTTTCCCTCCATTTATCGGGATTTTTTTTCCTTTTTCCCTCCACTTTTCCCGGGCCCTTTTCTCCTCTCTCCTTATACATCAGACACCTCTCTCTCCCCTTATCAAGTTTTTCACCTCTTATTCAATGACCGGCCCCCCCACTCCTCTTAAAGTCCCCCTTTTTGCCCCTCCACTTTTCCCTGCCTCCATTTAAATAAGACTCTTCCCCCTTTCCCGCCCCACTTTAAAGACTTAAAAACCCCTTCCTACACTAGTTATATGCCTCTTTCTCCACTTTTCAATCATATCTCTTCTTCCTCCAACAATGGGGGCTTCTTTTCCAATTTCCCCAATTTAAACCAGACCCTCCCCCTTTCCCTTTCCTTTTTTTCCAGACCCCCTCCCTTTTTCTCTTTTAAAAAAACTCAACTAAATCTTCCTCCATTGTTCAGGCTATCACCCCTTTTTCCCCCAACGGTCAGGGCCCCTCTCACCCCTTTCCTTCCATTTCGAGGGTCCACCCTCTTTCCTCCCTTTCAAAAGGGTCCTCTCATCTTCCTCCACTTGTCAAGGTCCTCTCCTCTTCCTCCACTTGTCAGGGTCCTCTCATCTTCCTCCACTTGTTAGGGTCCTCTCCTCTTCATTTCTCAGGCTCTCATCCTCGTCCTCCACTTGTCAGTTTCCTCTCCTCTTCCTCCACTTGTCAGGGTCCTCTCCTCTTCCTCCACTTGTCAGGGTCCTCTCCTCTTCCTCCACTTGTCAGTTTCCTCTCCTCTTCCTCCACTTGTCAGGGTCCTCTCCTCTTCCTCCACTTGTCAGTTTCCTCTCCTCTTCCTCCACTTTTTCAGGGGCCCCTCCCCTTTTTCCTCCCACTTATCAGACTCATCCCCTTTTTCCCCCAAACCTGTCAGGGTTTCCTCTCATCTTCCTCCACTTGTCAGGGTCCTCTCCCCTCTTCCCTCCCACTTGCCCGGGGTTCCCCGCCTCTTCCCCCCTTTGGTCATTTTTTCCTCTTCTCTTCCCCCCATTTGCCCAGGGCCCTTTAAACCTTTTTCCCTTTCCATTTCTCAGGCTCTCACCCTTTCTTCCTCCATTTGTCGGGGGTTCCCTTTTCCTTTTCCCTCCACTTGCCCCATTTTTCCTTTCCTCCTCTTTCTCCATTTGTCGGGCCCTCTCCTTTTAAACCCTTTTTTTCCGGGCTCTAAACCTTTTTCCTCCATTTTCCCGGGGTTCCTCTCCTTTTCCCCTCCACTTTTTCCTTTCCTCTCCTTTTCCCCTCCACTTTCAGGGTCCCTCCTCTTTCTCCATTTATAAAACCCTCAACTCATTTTCCCCCAAAATTTTCAGGTTTATCAACCTCTTCCTCCCTTTTCGGGGGTCCTCCCATCTTCCTGCACCCCTGGGGGCCCCACTCCCCCTTCCCCAATTTTTCTGGGGGGTCCTCTCCTCTTTCTCCATTTGACAGGGTCCTCTCATCTTCCCCCCACTTGTAAAGGGTTTCCTCTCCTTTTTTCCTCCATTTTGTAAAGGGTCCCTCATTTTCCTCCATTTGGGTTGGGGGCCCTCTCCTCTTAAATTTTCCAGGCCCCATCCTCGTCCTCCACTTGTCAGTTTCCTCTCCTCTTCCTCCACTCGTCAGAGTCCTCTCCTCTTCCCTTCCCAATTGTCAGGTTTCCCCCTCCTTTTGCCCACTTGTCCGTTTCCCCCTTCCTCTTCCTCCCCCCTTGTCGGGGCCCCTCTCCCTTCCTCCACTTGCCCCTTTTCCCCCCTTTTCCATTTTCCCTCCACTCGTCAACCTCCCCTCCCCCCTTCCTCCACTTGTCCGTTTCCTCTCCTCTTCCTCCACTTGTCAGGGTCCTCTCCTCTTTCTCCATTTATCAAACTCAACTCATCTTCCTCCAATGTTCAGGCTATCATCCTCTTCCTCCACTTGTCAGGGTTTCTCGGCTTCCCCCCAAATTTTTTCAGATTTCCCTCCCTTTTTTCCCTTCCACTTGTCAGGGCCCTTTCTCCTCTTCCCCCCCCTTTTCCTCAGGCTCTTATCCTCTTCCTTCACTTGTCAGGGTCCTCTCCTCTTCCTCCAATTGTCAGGGCCCCTTCGCCCCCCCCTCACTTTTTCAGGTCCCTTCCCCCCCCCCTTCCCCCCCACTTTTTAGGCTTCTCTCCTCTTCTTCCAGTTATCAGACTCTTCTTCCTTAACTAATTAGGCTCCTCTCCTCTTCTTCCACTCAACAGGCTTCTCTCTTCTTTCTCAACTTATCAAGATCCTTGCCTCATCCCCCACTTATCAGGGACTTATTACTCTTTTCCCCCAAATTTCCTTCAAGCCCTCATCCCTTGCTCCATTTTGTAAATTGCCCCTCTCCTCTTTCACCTTTTTATAAAGGCTCTCATCCTCTTCCCCCCACTTGCCGGGGTCCTCTCCCCTTCCTCCACTTTGTGGGTTAGTCTACTCTTCCTCCATTTCTTAAGCCCTCATCCTCTTGCTCCACTTGTCATGGTCCTCTCCTCTTCACCAAAAATTTATCAGCCCCAAAAATCCTCTTTCCTCCCACTTGCCCGGGGTCCTCTCATCTTCCCAAACTTTTCGGGAGCCCTTTCTCCTCTTCCTCCACTTTTCAGGGTCCTCTCCTTTTCCTCCTTTTCAAAGGGCTCTTACCCCTTTTTCCTCCATTTGGGCCCGGGGTCCTCTCCTCTTCCTCCACTTGTCAGGTTCCTCTACTCTTCCTCCATTTCTCAAGCCCTCATCCTCTTCCTCCACTTGTCAGGGTCCTCTCCTCTTAATCATTTCTCAGGCTCTCATCCTCTTCCTCCACTTGTCAGGGCCCCTCTCTCCTTTTTCCCCCACTTGAAAAGGGGCCCAAAATTCTCCTCCTCCACTTGTGATGGTCCTCTCCTGTTCCTCCATTTATCAGGATTCTTTCCTCTTTATCCACTTATCAGACTTTTCTCTTTTCTTCACTTATTAAAACTTTTCTCCTTTTATCCCCCCCCTTTAAATAAAACTATTTTCTTACCCATTTTTTTAGGATTCTCCCCTCTCCTCCATTATCAGACCCCCTTTTCCTTAACTTATTGGGCCCTCGCTTTTTCTTCCACTCATCGGGTTTCCCCCAAATTTCTCATTTTCCCCCAATCCTCTTCCTCCAAAAAACGGGGGTCCTCTCCTCTTCCTCCACTTGTCAGGGTCCTCTTCTCTTCCTCCACTTTTTAGGCTTCTCTCCTCTTCTTCCAGTTATCAGACTCTTCTTCCTTAACTAATTAGGCTCCCTTTTCCCCCTTTCTTCCACTCAACGGGCCCTTCTTTTCTTTTTTCTCAACTTATCAAGATCCTTGCCTCATCCCCCACTTATCAGGCCTCTCTCCTCTCCCTTCACTCATCAAGTTCTTCCCCCCCTTTCGCCCCCACTTATCGGGGCCTTTCTCTCCCCTCTTAATACACCCCCTCCCCTCCCCCTTATAAAAATTTCCCCACCTCTTATTAAATTTAAACGGGCCCCAAATTTTCCTCTTAAATTCCTTTTGGGTCCCCCACTCTTCTGCCTTCCCCTTAAAAGGACTCTCTCTCTTTCGTCCACTTATCAGACTCCAAACCCCTTCCTACACAAATTTTGGGGACCCCTTTTTTTCCCTCCACTTTTAAAGTTTTTTCCCTCTTTCTTCCCCCCAACAATCAGGCTTCTCTCCAATTTCTCAACTTACCAGACTCCTCTCCCCTTCCTCCATTTTTCAGACTCCTCTCCATTTCCCCCCATTTAACAAATTAAACTAAACTACCCCCATTTCTAAAGGCTCTCACCCTTTTCCTTCCCCCAAACATGTCAGGGTCCTCTCCTCTTCCTCCACTTGTCAGGGTCCTCTCCTCCTCCTCCACTTATCAGACTCGTCTCCTCTTCCTCCACTTGTCAGGGTCCTCTCCTCTTTCTCCACATATCAGACTTGTCTCCTCTTCCTCCACTTGTCAGGGTCCTCTCCTCTTCCTCCACTTGTAAAGGTCCTCTCCTCTTCCTATGTTTATCAGACTTATCTCCCCTTTCTCCAATTGTCAGGGTCCTCTCCCTTTCCTCCACTTCTGAGGGTCCTCTCCTTTTTCTCCATTTGACAGGGTCCTCTCCTCTTCCTCTATTTATCAGACTCAACTCCTCTTCCTCCATTTCTTAGGCTCTCATCCTCTTTCTCCGCTTGTTATGATCCTCTCCTCTTTCTCTGCTTGTGAGGGTCCTCTCCCCTTCCTCCACTTGTCAGCATCCTCTCCTCATCCTCCACTTGTCAGGTTCCTCTCCTCTTCCTCCACTTATCAGACTCATCTCCTCTTCCTCCACTTGTCAGGGTCCTCTCCTCTTCCTCCACTTTTTAAAGGGTCCCTCCCTCTTCCTATTTTTTAACAGACTTATTTCCCCTTTTCCCTCCAATTTTCAGGGTCCCCCCTTCCCCCTTTCCCCCCATTTTTTCCCTGAGGTCCCCCTCCTTTTTTCCTTTTTTGAAAAGGGTCCCCCCCCTCTTCCTCTTTTTTACCCGACTCAACTCCTTTTTCCCCCAAATTTTCTTAGGCTCTCCCCCCCCCCTTTTTTTTCTCTGCCTGTTATGATCCTCTCCTCTTTCTCTGCTTGTGAGGGTCCTCTCCCCTTCCTCCACTTGTCAGCATCCTCTCCTCATCCTCCACTTGTCAGGGTCCTCTCCTCGTCCGCCACTTACCAGACCGTCCCTCCCCAAAATTATCAAAACTCTTTCCCTTTTCCTCCATTTCTCAGACTCCCCATCCTTTTTCCTCCACTTGTCGGGTTTCCATTTTTCCCCTTTTTTCCTCCACTTTTTTTGGGGGGCCCCTTTTCCTCTTTTCCCATTTGCCGGGGTTTCCTCTCCTCTTCCTCTCTTTATCAGACTCATCTCATCTTCCTCCATTTCTCAGGCTCTCATCCTCTTTCTCTACTTCTCAGGGTCCTCTCCTCTTCCTCCACTTGTCAGGGTCCTCTCCTCTTCCTCCACTTGTCAGTTTCCTCCCCCTTTTCCTCTTCCCCCCTTTTTCCAGGGCCCCTTTCTCCTTTTTCCCCCCCAACTTTTCAATCCTCTCCTCTTCCTCCCACTTTCAGGAAATCCTTTTCCTCTTCCCCCTATTTATCAGACTCACCCTCCTTTTTCCTCCACTTGCCCAGAGCCCTTTCTCCTTTTTCCCCCCCCCACTTATCGGGACTCGTTTTCCCTCTTTCCCCCAAACTTTCGGGGGGCCCTTTTCCCTCTTTCCCCCAAATTTTGTCGGGGCCTCTCATTTTCCCTTCACTTGTGGGGGGGGTCCTCTCCTCTTCCCCCTCCACTTAAATAACTCGTCTTTCTCCTCTCCACTTGTCAGGGTCCTCTCCTCTTCCTCCACTTGTCAGGGTCCTCTCATCTTCCTCCACTTGTCAGGGTCCTCTCCTCTTCCTCCACTTGTCAGGGTCCTCTCCTCTTCCTCCACTTGACAGGGTCGTCTCCTCTTCCTCCACTTTCCAGGGTCCTTTTCCCCCTTCCCCCATTTGTCGGGGGTCCTCCCCCCCTTTTTCCCTCCACTTGTCATGGTCCTCTCCTCTTCCTCCACTTGTCAGGGTCCTCTCAGCTTCGTTCACTTGTCAGGGTCCTCTCCTCTTCCTCCACTTGTCAGTTTCCTCTCCTCATCCTCCACTTGTCAGAGTCCTCTCCTCTTCCTTTACTTGTCAGGGTCCTCTCCTCTTCCCCAACTTATCAAAAACTCGCCTTCCCTTTTCCCCTCCACTTTCAGGGCCCCTTTTCCCTCTTCCCCCCATTTGCCCAGGCCCCTCTCATTTTCCTTCCCTTGGGCGGGGTTTCCTCTCTTTTTCCCTCCACTTGTCGGGGGTTCCTTTCCCTTCCTTCATTTGACAGGGTCCCTTTTCCCTTTTCCTCCACTTTCCGGGGTTTCCCTTCTCCTCTTCCCCCCTTTTTGGGTCGGGGCCCCCTCTCCTTTCCCCACTTTCTTTGGTCCTCTCCTCTTCCCTCCACTTGCGGGGTCCCTTCAGTTTCCCTTTCCCTTTTTTCAGGGCCCCTTCTCCCTTCCTCCATTTTGTCAGTTTCCTCTCCTCTTTCCCTCCATTTGGGTCAGAGTCCTCTCCTTTTCCCCCCCCCCCCCCCCCCCCCTTTCCCCCTTTCGGGTCCTTTTCCTCTTTTCCTCCACTTTCGGGGGGCCCCTCTCCCCCTTCCCCTCCCCCTTGTCAGGGTCCTCCAATCTTTCCTTCAGTTGTGGGGGGGTCCCCCCTCTTCCCCACTTTGCCCTTTTCCTCCCCTCTTCCTCCACTTGTCGGGGCCCTTCTCCTCTTCCTCCATTTGTTGGGGGCCCCTTTTTTTTCTTCCTACACTTGTCAGGGTTCTCTCCTCTTCCTCCACTTGTCGGGGTACTCCCCCCCTTTTCCTCCATTTGGGTCAGGGTCCCCCCTCATTTTCCCCTCCACTTGTCAGGGTCCTCTCCTCTTCCTCCATTTTTCAGACTCACCCCTCGTTTTCCCCCCACTTTCGGGGTCCCTCCCTTCCTCCATTTTGTCGGGTTTTCCCCCTCCTCTTCCCCACTTGTCAGAGCCCCCTCTCCTCTTCCTCTCCCTTAAATCGGGCCCCCTCTTCTCTTCCTCCACTTGTCAGAGTCCACTCCTCTTCCTCCACTTGTCAGGGTACTCTCCTCTTTCTCCATTTGTCAGGGTCCTCTCCTCTTCCTCCACTTGTCAAGGTCCTCTCCCTTCCCCCAAAATTGTAAAGGGTCCTCTAATTTTCGTTAAATTTTGTCAGGGTCCCCCTCCTTTTCCCCTCCCATTTGTCAGTTTCCTCTCCCCCTTCCTCCACTTTTTAAAGGTCCTCTCCTTTTCCCTCCACTTGTCATTTTCCTCTTTCTCATCCTCCATTTGGGGGTCAAGTCCCCCTCCTTTTTCCTCCACTTGTCGGGGTTCCCCCCTTCCCCCCCTTCCCTCCACGGGCCCAGGGTCCTCTCCTCTTCCTCCACTTCTCAGGGTCCTCTCCTCTTCCTCCACTTGTCAGGGTCCTCTCCTCTTCCTCCACTTGTCAGGGTCCTCTCCTCTTCCTCTATTTATCAGACTCATCTCCTCTTCCTCCACGTAAAGAGTCCCCCTCCTTTTTCCTCTTTTTAAACAAAACCATCTCCTCCCCTTTTTTTAAACTTGTCATTTTTTCCCTCCCCCCTTTCCCTTTCCCACTTGTCAGGGTCCTCTCCTCTTCCTCCACTTGTCAGGGTCCTCTCATCTTCCTCCACTTGTCAGGGTCCTCTCATCTTCCTCCACTTGTCAGGGTCCTCTCCTCTTCCTCCACTTGTCAGGGTCCTCTCCTCTTCCTCCACTTGTCAGGGTCCTCTCCTCTTCCTCCACTTGTCAGGGTCCTCTCCTCTTCCTCCACTTGTCAGGGTCCTCTCCTCTTCCTCCACTTGTCATGGTCCTCTCATCTTCCTCCACTTGTCAGGGTCCTCTCTTTTTCTTTTCCCCTTGCCCGGGTTCCTCTCCTCTTCCCCCCACTTTTTCTTTTTCTCCCTTTTTCCTCCACTTGTTAGGGTCCTCCCTTTTCCCTCCACTTTCTTTTCCCTCTCCTATCCCCCCCACTTTTTCAGAATCCACTCCTTTTCCCCTCCACTTGTCGGGGTTCCCTCCCTTTTTCCCCCCACTTGGCAGGGTCCCCTCACCTTCTTTTCATTTTGTGGGGTTCCTCCCCCTCTTCCCCCCTTGTCATTTTCCTCCCTCTTCCCCCCAGTTTTCGGGGTTCCTCTCCTTTTTCCCCAAATTTGTTAGGGTCCTCTCTTCTTCCTCCACTTGTCAGGGTTCTCTCCTCTTCCTCCACTTGTCAGGGTTCTCTCCTCTTCCTCCACTAGTCAGGATCCTCTCATCTTCCTCCACTTGTCAGGGTCCTCTCCTCTTCCTCCACTTGTCAGGGTCCTCTCATCTTCCTCCACTTGTCAGGGTCCACTTCTCTTCCTCCACTTGTCAGGGTCCTCTCATGTTCCTCCACTTGTCAGGGTCCTCTATTCTTCCTCCACTTGTCAGGATCTTCTCATCTTCCTCCACTTGTCAGGGTCCTCTCATCTTCCTCCACTTGTCAGGGTCCTCTCATCTTCCTCCACTTGTCAGGGTCCTCTCCTCTTCCTCCACTTGTCAGGGTCCTCTCCTCTTCCTCCACTTGTCAGGGTCCTCTTCTCTTCCTCCATTTGTCAGGGTCCTCTCCTCTTCCTCCACTTTTCAGAGTCCTCTCCTCTTCCTCTACAGTCTACTTATCAGGGTCCTCTCCTCTTCCTCCACTTGTCAGGGTCCTCTCCTCTTCCTCCACTTGTCAGGGCCCCTTCCTTTTTCCTAAACCCTTGTGGGGGTTTCCTCTCCTTTTCCCCTCCATTTTTTCAGGGCCTCCCCAAATTTTCCTTCACTTGTAAAGGGTCCTCTCATTTTCCCCACTTTTTTCATGGCCCCCTAAATTTCCTTTTCCCCCCCCCCCCCCCCCCCCCCCCCCGCCGGCACCCCCCCCCCCCCCAGGGTCCTCTCCTCTTCCCCCCTTGTCGGGGTCCTCCTCCTTTTTCCCCCCATTTTGTCTTTGGCCCTCCTCACCCTTCCTTCATTTGGTTCGGGGTTCCTCCAACCTTCCTCCACTTGTCAGGGGTCCTCCCCCCAAAAAAATCTTCCTTAAACTTTCAGGGTCCTCTCCTCTTCCTCCACTTGTCATGGTCCTCTCCTCTTCCTCCACTTGTCAGGGTCCTCTCATCTTCCTCCACTTGTCAGGGTCCACTTCTCTTCCTCCTCTGTCAGGGTCCTTTTCCCCCGTCCCTCCACTTGTAAAGAGTCCTCTTCCTCTTCCCCACTTGTCAGGGTTTTTTTTCTCCTTTTCCCCACTTGCCCATGGTCCCCCCAAAATTTTTCCTTTCCCACCTGCAGGGCCCCTCTCATTTCCCTTTCCACTTTGTCTTTGTCCTCTCATCTTCCTTCACTTGTCAGGGTCCTCTCATCTTCCTCCACTTGTCACCTTCCTCTTTTATAAAACCCATCATTTATTTGTAAAAAAACACCCCGGCTATTCTTCAAGGGTATTCTCCCATTTCAGACATTCATGGCAAATTGAGAAGATTTCTTTGCAATCTCCATGAGGTTCCCTCTCAGAGGTTGTCAGGTAAGATATGAAGCCTTGGTTTCGATGATGCTGGATGGAGATTCTCCAGCTCTGTTTATGGCAACCATGTGTTGAAGGTTAGGTATATTGCTCATGGTGGATGTACTCACCCAGACTCTCTCTTATCTAGAGAGTGTAGAGCTGTCACCTTGTCCCACCTCATTCACACCTAATATTAGAACAAGTATAATTATACAGCTCTGTACCTACCTCCAGTGCAAAGGTGTCCTCCATATTGGGACACTATCAGTAAGGTTTCCAGTTTTGCAGTTTGAAGGCTTAAAAGTTTGGTATTTTATGGGATAGGGTCCAGGCCTAGGGGCGATGAAGATGGAAAGAATGAGACTGCACACAGTGGTGGCTCAGTGGAAAGTAGTGTTTTCTTGCAACATTGGGGTTCTTGGTTTTAAACTGACCAAGGGTGACATCTGCACGAGAGAGAGAGAAAGAGGAAGAGAGGGAAGGAGAAAAAGAGGAAGTGATGGAAGGAGAGAGAGGATTATAGAGAGGAAGAGAACAAAGGAGATAGAGGAAGAGAGGGAAGGAGAAAAAGAGGAAGTGATGGAAGGAGAGAGAGGATTATAGAGAGGAAAAGAGGGAAGGAGAAAAAGAGGAAGTGATGGAAGGAGAGAGAGGATTATAGAGAGGAAGAGAGGGAAGGAGAGAGTGGAAGAGAGGGAAGGAGAAAAAGAAAGCGATGGAAGGAGAAAGAAATAGGAAGAGATAGAAGGAGAGAGAGGTTTATAGAGAGGAAGAGAACAAAGGAGAGAGGAAGATAGTGACGGATAAAGAGAGGAAGAGAGGGAAGGAGAAAGAGGATTATAGAAAGGAAGAGAACAAAGGAGATAGGAAGAGAGGGAAGAAGAAAGAGAGGAAGTGATGGAAGGAGAGAGAGGATTATAGAGAGGAAGAGAGGGAAGGAGAGAGTGTAAGAGAGGGAAGGAGAAAAAGAAAGTGATGGAAGGTGGAAGAAAGAGGAAGAGATAGAAGGAGAGAGAGGATTATAGAGAGGAAAAGAGGGAAGGAGAGAGGAAGAGAGGGAAGGAGAAAAAGAGAAAGCGATGGAAGGAGAGAGAAATAGGAAGAGATGGAAGTAGAAGAGATAATTATAGAGAGGAAGAGAACAAAGGAGAGAGGAAGAGAGGGAAGGAGAAAGAGAGGAAGAGAGGGAAGGAGATAGAAAGAAGAAGAGAGGAAAGGAGATAGGGGATTATAGAGAGGAAGAGAACAAAGGAGAGAGGAAGAGAGGAAAGGAGAAAGAGAAAAAGAAAGGGAAGGAGAGAGAAAGAGGAAGAGATAGAAGGAGAGATAGGATTATAGAGAAGAAGAGAACAAAGGTGACAGAAAGAGAAGGAAAGAGAAAAAGAGGAAGAGATGGAAGGAGAGAGAGGGTTATAGAGAGGAAGAGAACAAAGGAGAGAGGAAGAGAGGGAAGGAGAAAAGAGGAAGCGATGAAAGGAGAGAGAAAGAGGAAGCGATAGAAGAAGAGAGAGAGGATTATAGAGAAGAAGAGAACAAAAGAGAAAGGAAGAGAGGAAAGGAGAAAGATAGGAAGAGAGGGAAGGAGAAAGAGAGGAAGAGTGGGAAGGAGATAGAAAGAGGAAGAGAGGGAAGAAGAAAGAGAGGATTATAGAGAGGAAGAGAACAAAGGAAAGAGAGGAAGAGTGGGAAGGAGAAAGAGAGAAAGCGATGGAAGAAGAGAGAAAGAGGAAGAGAGGGAAGAAGAGAGAGGATTATAGAGAGGAAGAGAACAAAGGAGAGAGGAAGAGAGGGAAGGAGACAGAGGATTATAGAGAACAAAGGAGACAGAGGAAGAGAGGGAAGGAGAAAGAGAAGAAGACAGGGAAGGAGAAAGAGAGGAAGAGTGGGAAGGAGATAGAAAGAGGAAGAGAGGGAAGGAGAGAGAGGATTATAGAGAAGAAGAGAACAAAGGAGAGAGGAAGAGAGGGAAGGAGAAAGAGGATTATAGAGCACAAAGGAGACAGAGGAAGAGAGGGAAGGAGAAAGAGAAGAAGACAGGGAAGGAGAGAGAGATAGAGGAAGAGAGGGAAGGAGAGAGAGGATTATAGAGAAGGAAGAGAGGGAAATGGACAGCAGATGGGCAGATGGCTCTGCTACAGTATACAATGAAGGAAATAAGTATTTGATCCCTTGCTGATCTGTGTAAGTTTCCCACTGACAGAGACATGAACAGTCTAGAAATTAAGGGTTAGTTAATTTTAACATTGAGAGAGAGAAAATCTAAAATAAAATCCAGAAAATCACTTTGTATAAATGATAGAAATTTATTTGCATTTTGCTGAGAGAAATAAGTATTTGACCCCCTACCAACCATGAAGAGTTCTGGCTCCTACAGACCAGTTAGACTCCTAATCACCTCGTTCCCTGCATTACAGACGCTGTCTTACATAGTCACCTTTATAAAAGACTCCTGTCCACAGACTCAATCAGTCAGACTCTCACCTCTACAACATGGGCAAGACCAAAGAGCTTTCTAAGGATGTCAGGGACAAGATCATAGACCTGCACAAAGCTGGAATGGGCTACAAAACCATAAGTGAGACGCTGGGGGAGGAGGAGACAACTGCTGGGGCAATAGTAAGAAAATGGAAGTAATACAAAATGACTGTCAGTCGCCATCGATCTGGGGAACCTGCAAAATCTCCCTCGTGTGGAATCCCTGATCATGAGGAAGGGGAGAGATCAGCCTAAAACTACACGAGGGGGAACTCATTACTGATCTCAAGGCAGCTGGGACCACAGTCACCAAGAAAACCATTGGGAACACATTAAAATCCTGCAGTGCCCACAAGGTCCCCCTGCTCAAGAAGGCGCATGTGCAGACCCGCCTGAAGTTTGCCAATGAACACCTGGAGGATTCTGGGAGTGATTGGGAGAAGGTGCTGGGGTCGGATGAGACAAACATTGAGCTCTTTGGCATTAACTCAACTCGCCGTGTTTGGAGGAAGAGAAATGCTGCCTATGACCCAAAGACACCGTCCCCACTGTCAGGCCTGGAGGGGAAACATTATGTTTTGGGGGAGACTCTATGCTAAGGGCACAGGACTATTTCACCACATCAAAGGGAGAATGGATGGAGCCATGGACCGTAAAAAGTCACAACCTCCTTCCCTCCGCCAGGTGGTGGTGGCTGAGTCTTCCAGCAAGGACCCAAAACATACAGCCAAGGCCACAAAGGAGCAGCTCAAAAAGAAGTACATTAAGGTCATGGAGTGGCCTAGCCAGTCTCCAGACCTTAATCCCATAGAAAACTTATGGAGGGAGGTGAAGCACCGAGTTGCCAATGATTTAGAGATGATCTGCAAAGAGGAGTGAAGCAAAATTCCTCCTGACATGTGCACAAAGCTCATCATCAACGACAAAAAACCTCTGACTGCTGCGCTGCCAACAAGGGTTTTGCCACCAAGTATTAAGTCTTGTTTTCCAGAGGATCAAATACTTATTTCTCACTGCAAAATACAAATACATTTCTATCATTTATACAATGTGATTTTCTGGATTTTCTTTTGGATTTTCTTTCTCTCAATGTTAAAATTAACCGACCCTTAAAATTATCGACCGTTCATGTCTTTATCAGTGGGAAACTTACACAATCAGCGAGGGGTCAAATACTTATTTCCTTCACTGTATATATATATATATATATATATATATATATATATAGTGCTCACTAGTGATGAGTGCAGTGGACAGGACATGGACGGCTCTGCTACATCTGTATAGTGCTCACTGGTGATGAGTGCAGTGGACAGGACATGGACGGCTCTGCTACATCTGTATAGTGCTCACTGGTGATGAGTGCAGTGGACAGGACATGGACGGCTCTGCTACATCTGTATTATTGTCTAAATTTTGGAGGGAGGCCAAGTGGACGGGGACATGGCGGGCTTTGCTTAAAATCTTTTAAAAAGTGTCATGGGGGGGAGTGCAGTGGACGGGGACATGGCGGTTTGGGGTTTTTTACATTTGGGGAAATAGTGCTATGGTGATGAGTCAGGGGAAAAAGGAAAAAGGGGGGCGGGCTCTTTGAAAAATTCTGTTTGTGCTCAGGGGGGTTTGATGAGTGAAATGGACAGGACATGGACGGTTTGCTCCCTTTCTTTTATATTTGCCTCATTTTGTTTGAGGGGGAAATTTTGGGCGGGAAACATGGAGGGTCGGGGTGACCCGGGGATAAAAGTTCCAGGGGGTGTGATTTGCAGTTGGGAACGGGAAACCCAGGGGCCGGGGGGCTTTTCGGGATTGATATTTTGGCCTTTCACTGGTGATGAGTGCAGTGGAAGGAAAGGACGGCTCTGCTACAATCTTATAGGGGGCCCCCATTTTGATGATTTGCAGTGGCGGCCCCATACGGCTCGGGCTTTTTCTGTATAGTGTTAACGTGATGAGTGCGGGTGGACAGGTCAGGGGAGGGGCTTTTTTGGCATTGTTTTTAGTGTAAAGGGGTTTGATGGATTTGGCTGGGGGGCCCAGGAAATTGGGGACGGCTCTTGCAAAATTTCTGTTCAGTGCTCCGGTAAATGGGGGGCAATTTGGAAAAGGACATGGGGGGGCTTGCCCCATTAAACCTGGGGCTCACTGGTAAAGGAGGGCAGTGGAAGGGAAAATTGGACGGTTTTTGTAAATTTTGAAATTGGGGTCATTTGTGATGAGTGCAGTGGACAGGACAGGGGGGGGCTCGGCATCTGTTTTGGGGTGCTCCTGGTGATGAGTGCAGTGGCAGGACAAGGGAAAAGGGTTGCAAAATCTGATAGTGCCCCAATGGGGGATGGTGCAGTGGACGGACATGGAGGGCCCTCTGCTAATTTTGTATAGTGCCCAGGGTGGAGTGCTTTTTGGCAGGAAAAGGGAAGGTCTGCTCATCGGGCTTAGTGCTCGTGGTGATAAAGTGCAGTGGACAGGACAGGGAAAAGGCCTCTGTACTTTCTGTTTGTGATCACTGGGATGAGTGCAGGGCCCGGGACAAGGAAACGGCTTGCTCATCTGTTTTATTTGTAAATGGTGATGAGTGTTTTTGGCCGGGCCCAGGGAAACGGCTCTGCTACTTTCGGGTATAGTTTTCCTAGTGTTTGAGTGCAGTGGACGGGGCCAGGGAAACGGTCGTTTACATCTGGTTAGTGGCTCATTTGGTATGAGTGCAGGGGGCGGGACATGGACAGCTGCTACCCATCTGTTTAGGTAAATTTGGTGTTGATTTGAAAGTGGAAGGAAATTGGACGGCTCTCCCTACATCTTTTATTTTCTTCACTGGTGATGGGGTTCCCAGTGGACAGGGACAGGGGCCAACCTGCTCCCATCGGGTATTTTGTTTCAAGGGTTTGATTTCCCCAGTGGACCGGGGGACATGGGGCTTTTGTACATCTTTTTTGTGTCACAGTGATGGTCCCGTGGAAAAGGCAGGGAAAAGGCTTTTTGCTACATTGTTTTGTGCTCACTGGTGATGGGGTGAATTGGACAGGACAGGGGACCCCAATGTTACATCTGTATGTGCCCCAATGGTGAGGGAGTGCAGTGGAAGGACATGGCCCGGCTCTTTGTTTAAAAATCTGTATGTGCTCCTGGTGATGGGGGTTCCCAGTGGAAGGACATGGGCGGCTTTTGCTACTTTCTGTATGTGTCATGGTGATGAGTGCAGTGGAAGGACAGGGGAAGGGTTTCTGTTTCCTCTGTATAGTGCTAAATGGTGATGGTCCCAGTGGACAGGCCCATGGCGCCCCTTGCTACTTTCTGTATAGTGCCCCCACTGGTGATGAGTGCAGTCGGACAGGCTTTGGGACAATTTTCTCCCTTACATCTGTATAATTGTTTAAATGGGGGATGAGTGCAGGGGAACAGGCCCAAGGGAAAGGTTTTTGTTTGCATCTGTTTTGTGCTAAATTTGGTGATGAGGCAGGGGAAAAGGGACAGGGAGGCTCTGTTTACTTTCGGGTTAAAAGTGTCATTTGGGATGAGTGCAGGGGGAAGGAAGGGAACGGCTTGCTCCCTTATTTTGTGCTCACTAGGGGGAGTCCCAGGGGAAACAGGGACAGGGGGGGGGCTCTGCTACTCTGTATGTGCCCCATTTGGTAAATGATTTCCCAAGTGGACAGGACTTTGGCGGCTCTGCTCCTTTTTGTTTTAGTGCCTCACTGTGATGAGTGCAATGGACCTGGGACAGGGACGGTTCTGTTTAATTTTGTTTAGTGCTCATGGTGTTAAGTGCAGTGGCCGGACATGGACAGCTCTGCAAACATCTGAAATTTTTGCCCCAACTAGTGAGGGGGTGCAGGGGAAAAGGGAAACAGGGGCGGCTCTGCTACATATGTTTTTGGTGCTCATGGTGTTTGATTGGGGGGGGGGGGGGGGGGGGGCGGGGGCGGGGGGGTTGGGCGTTTGGTCCCCCCCAGTTGGGATTCAGGGAATGGGGGTTTTGGTTTCCCCTATTGTTAGTGCTTCACTGGTGAGAGGCAGTGGACAGGAATGGACGGTTCTGATTCTGTATAAGTCTCACGGGATGAGTGCAGTGGAAGGACAAGGACGGCTTGCTACCTTTTGTATAGTGCCCCAAGTGGGAATGGTGCAGTGGACAGGCCCATGGCCCGGCTCTGCTAACCCTGCCTAGTGTCAGTGGGTTGTTTGATTTTCCCGTGGAAAAGGCAGGGGACAGCTCTGTACATCTGAATTTTTTTGTTTCCTAGTGTGAGTGCAGGGGGAAAAGGGCAGGGGGGGCCCTCTGTACATCTGTATAGTGTCACTGGTGATGAGTGCTTTTGGAAACAGGACAAGGGGGGGCTCTGCTACATTTTGTAAAAGTTTCACTGGTGATGAGTGCAGTGGAGGGGGGCATGGACGGCTCTGCTCATCTGTATTAGTGCCCTAAGGGATGAGTGCGGGGAAAGGGAAAAAAAATGGACGGCTTGCTAATCTGTTTTAGTGCTCATTGGTGATGAGGGCATTTGGGCAGGGACAGGGAAACAGCTCTGCTACACCTGGTATAGTGCCCACGGGGTGATGAGTGCAGTGGACAGGAAAAGGGAAACGGCTTGCTACATCTTTTTTAGTGTCCAGTGATGAGTGCAGGGACAGGACTTTGGACGGCTTGCAAATTTCTTTTAAGTGCTCGGGTGATGAGGGGGCAGTGGACAGGACAGGGGCGGTTTTCTGCTACATCTGTATAGTGCTCAAGGTGTGATTGCAGTGGCCCAGGACAGGGAAACGGCTTTGCTACATCTGTTTAGTGCTAAATTTGTGAGTGCAGGGGAAAGGGAAATGGCGGTTTGTCTATGTTTTGTTCTCACGGGTGTTTGAGTGCAGTGGAAGGACAGGGAAACCCCCTTTTGCAAACCCAATTCTGTATAGTGTTTCACTGGTGATGGGGTGCAGGGGGGCGGGGACATGGACGCTCTGTTTCATCCCTGTTATGGGTGCCCCAAGGGGATGGGGTGCGGGTGGAAGGGAACATGGACGGTTTCTGCTACATCTGTATGTGTTTCAGGGGTGATGAGTGCGTGGCCCGGCCATGGCGGCCCCTGAAACATCTGTTAGGGCTCCAGTTGTTAAAGTGCTGTGGACAGGCTTTTGGGACGGCTCTGCTACATCGGGTTTTTGGGGCTCACTAGTGTTTGGATGTGCAGTGGAGGGACAAGGGACGGCCTTGCAAACAATTGTAAGTGCTCGGGGGTTTGATGATTTTGCGTGGCGGGGAAAATGGACGGCTCTGCTAAAATTTTTTATAGTGTAAAAGGGTTGATGAGTCATTTGGGAAAAGGACAGGGACGCTCTGTTTACATCTTTTTATAGTGCTCATGGTGATGAGTGAAAGGGGGGCAGGACATGGACGGCCTGAACATCGTAATTAGTGCTCACGGGTGATGATTTGCGGGGAAACAGGGAAAATGGAGGGCCTCTGTACATCTTTTTAAAAGTGCCACTGGGGGTGAGGGGAAAGTGGGCGGAAAGGGAAACCAGCTTGCTAATTGTATAGTGTTTAAATGGTGATGAGTGCAGGGGGGAAAGGGGCATGGACGGCTCTGTACTTCTGTAAGTGCTCCCTGGTGTTGAGTGAAAGGGCCCCCGGACATGGACGGCTTGTACTTCGGAAAAGTGCTAAAGGGTTTGTTGAGTGAGTGGAAGGAAAGGGGAAGGTTTTGCTACATCTGTATAGTGCCCCAATGGTGATTGAGGCAGGGGAAACAGGAAAAATGGGGGTCTGTACATCTGTTAGAGCTAAAGGGTTTGATGATTGCAGTGGACAGGACATGGGCGGCTCTGCAAATTTTGGGTATAGTGCTAAAAAAGGTGATAAAGTGCAGTGGCCCGGGGGGACAGGGGCGGCTCTCCCAATCGTTTTATGTTTCAAAAAGTGATGAGTTTCCATTTGGCTGACAGGGGCGGCCTGCAAATTTCTCTTTTATAGTGTTCACTTTTGTTTTGGGTGAAGGGGACGGGGACATGGGGGCTTGTACATTGTATAGTGCCCCTTGGTGATGAGTCCCAGGGGGGCAGGACTGGACGGCTTTGCAAAACCTGTATAGGGCTCATGGGGGAAGAGTGCAGTGGAAGGAAGGGGCGGCTCGTTTACTTTGAAAGTGTCATGGTGATGAGTGCAGTGGCAGGCCCATGGAGGCTCTGTACATCGGTTAGTGCTCAGGGGTTGTGAGTCCCGTGGACAGGACAGGGAAAGGCTCTGTCATCTGAAATTTGCTCCCTGGTAAATGAGTGCAGTGGCGGAAATTGGGCGGCTCTGTACATCCGGGAATGGGGTGCTCAGTGTTGATGGGCCCATTTGGAAAAGGGGACAGGGCGGCTTGCTGCTTTTAGTATCAGATTTTCCTAGTTTTCATTGCTGTATGTTGTGCATGTTGGTTTTTTTCATACTTTAAAGGGTAACATTTCAGGCCGTCCCTCCCCTGACCCCGGGTTGGTGTCGGTTTTCCATTAAAAAAAGGGGTTATCGTTTCCTTTGCAAATCAGTGCCCTTTGGCTCCCGTGGGTTTCCCCAAACCCCAGAGCGGCCACTGATACCCCCGGCTTAAAAGGGTTTGCCCATAGCCACAGCGGGGGGTTTCTAGAGCCGTCCCACTTTGCTTTTTCCAGGTGACAGGACTGAACATTATGGGCAAATCAAAGGTCTTCGAAAAAGTCACGAGGGGGTTTTGTTTGGGTGGGAAAAGTTAAAAAAGGTCCCCTGGAGCGGAGCCCGTAAACGAGTAAACGCGGAGATCCACAGGCCCACCGCCAGCCATCATGGGGGTTTTCCCATTTTTGGGTCTTAAAATTTGGGGTAGTCAGGGGTTTGGCAGGGAAAAAAGGGCCACGGGTCTTATGCTGGTCCCAAAGGGGGCCAAAAACCCATTCTGAATTCCCAAGCCCTTTGAATACAGGGATTATGATGAAAACCATTGAGTTTTTCCCACCCCGGGTTTTAAAAAAAAGTCAGAAGTCAATGTATCCCATTAAAAACTCAACCCTTTCCCCTTTTTCTTAAAAAATAGATCATTAAACCCCAAACCCCGGCCATAGACCCAGGAGTAGAGGTCCACATTAGGTCTGCATTGGGTCTCCTTCCCAGTAGGACGTTATTGGGATTACGTTGACTGGTGACAGAGGGGGGCCCAAAGCCCAGTCTATTTCCTCACCCCCCTAAGGAGCCCAAAACCAACGATCACCCCCCCCTTCATTTTTGGGGAGAGGGTCGGGGCCTTTAAATCACCCCCTTCCACCAACCCACAGCCCCGACGTTTCACCCCCCCCATAAAGGCCCTAACCCCTTCTTTTGGGTCTCTTGGCACTCTGAAAAAAACCTTGTTTGGATTTATTCATAAATCCTTCTTTCATTGTCCCCATCGGTAAAGATTTTTCCCCCAAAAAAACAGATTTAAAAACACCAAAAAAAAGATCCTGGGGCCGCCCTAAAGTTCCCCAAATGATTTTTGTGCCGTGATCCCCCATCAAAAACCATCACCAGGATCTTCTCCATTCGTCTCTCCATTTACATGAAGGCGGCCATCGACGCCCTGACGCTTTTAAAGCTCCATGTCCCAGCTCATGGCTACCCCCCTGCCCTCTGCTTTTTTACTGCTTTCCAAAAAATTTGCATTTTTTTCCAATCCTGTCCTATCCGCAATGAAGATGAAGATTGACGCTGCCATGACGTGGGCCCAACCCCCCGGGGGTTTCAAGGTCCTGTTTTCTGTGGGGGAAGTTCCCTTGAAGCCCATGCTTTTAAGGACATCCCACGGGGAAACCCAAATTCAGCTCCACCAACGGAAAAGGGGACCCGGGAGCTTTTTCCCCCGGGCCCCCTTTACTTCAGAGCCGGGGAAATTCTTCCTGGTTTTTTAAGGGCTCAGTGTGTGTTAAATATGTCTCCCCCCACCCATAAACTTTCCAGAAGATCGGCGCTCATGTGGGCTCCTCCAGGCTGGACGCTCATCACCAGGCACTGAGGACCTTGAGCCATTTCATGGGGTTCTACCTCTTCTTTTGTTCGGCCATGACTGTGCGTTTTGTTTTGTTTGCTTTTCCCCTCTTTAGATATTGTCGTTTTTATGTTTTTCCTTCTATTCAGCCCAATGCAATCAGTCCTGATCATTCACGGTGACCTGAAGCTTAGAGATGCTTGGAGGAGAATGTGGCTCCAATGTGCAGCCATATGTGACCCCCCACAGTGATCAGTCTGATACCGTAGAAATGAAGGGTTATCAGTAAAATCTGCTGACACTGAGAAATCCTTATAACCAAATAGACTCATATTTTCTCCCATGCTGACTCCCAAGTTGACTCAAAAATTGACTCCCATGTTGACTCAAAAATTGACTCCCATCTTGACTTCCATATTGATTCCCATGTTGATTCCCATTTTGACTCTTATATGTGACCATCGGTGGGCCCTAAAAATCAACTCCACTGGTGAGCCCCAAGACTCAACTCCACTGATGAGGCCCAAGATTCAACCCCACTGGTTGGCCTCAAGATTGAATTCTACTAGTGGGCTCTAAGAAACAACTCCACTGGTGGGTTGCACGGATCAACTGCACTGGTGGGCTGCAAGAATAAACTGCACTGGTGGGCTGCAAGAGTCAATTCCACAGATGGGCTCCAAGACTCAACATTGATGGGCCCCAAGAATCAAGTCCCCTGATGGACCCCAGGAACTGGGACCCACCAGTGGAGGTGATTCTTGGAGCCCACCAGTGGAGTTGATTCTTTGGGCCCATCAGTGGAGTTGATTCTTTGGGTCCACCAGTGGAGTTAATTCTTGAAACCCACCAATGGAATTTATTCTTGCAGCCCACCAGTGGAGTTAATTCTTGAAACCCACCAGTGGAATTTATTCTTGCAACCCACCAGTGGAGTTGATTCTTGGGGTCCACCAGTGGACTTGATTCTTGGGTGCCACCAGTGGAGCTGATTCTTGGGGCCCACCAGTGGACTTGATTCCCTGGGCTCACTAGTGGAGTTGATTCTCTGGGCCCACCAGTGGTGTTGATTCTCTGGGCCCATCAGTGGAGTTGATTCTTGGGGCCACCAGTGGAGTGTATTCTCTGGGCCCATCAGTGGAGTTAATTCTTGGCGCCCACGAGTGGAATTGACTTTTGGAGCCCACCAGTGTAACTGACTCTTAGAGCCCACCAGTGGAACTGACTCTTAGAGCCCACCGGTGGAATTGACTCTTGCAGCCTACCAATACAGTTGACTCTTAGGGCTCATCAGTGCAGTTGATTTTTGGGGCCCATCTATTATATATGACTGCACTCTGCTTCTTGCTTTCCTTCTCTCTTCCTCTGCCCTTCTCCCTGAAAAAGCAGCCCCGAGCCTGACTTCCATATTGATTCCCATATTGACTCTCATATGTGACCATCGGTGGGCCCTAAAAATCAACTCCACTGGTGAGCCCCAAGACTCAACTCCACTGGTGAGCTCCAAGACTCAACTGCACTGGTGAGGCCCAAGATTCAACCCCACTGGTTGGTCTCAAGATTGAATTCTACTAGTGGGCTCTAAGAAACAACTCCACTGGTGGGTTGCAAGAATCAACTGCACTGGTGGGCTGCAAGAATAAACTGCACTGGTGGGCTGCAAGAGTCAATTCCACAGATGGGCTCCAAGACTCAACATTGATGGGCCCCAAGAATCAAGTCCCCTGAGGGACCCCAGGAATCAAACTGGGGCCCACCAGTGGAGGTGATTCTTGGAGCCCACCAATGGAGTTGATTCTCTGGGCCCAACAGTGGAGTTGATTCTTTGGGTCCACCAGTGGAGTTAATTCTTAAAACCCACCAGTGGAATTGATTCTTGCAACCCACCAGTGGAGTTAATTCTTGAAACCCACCAGTGGAATTTATTCTTGCACCCCACCAGTGGAGTTGATTCTTGGGGTCCACCGTTGGACTTGATTCTTGGGTGCCACCAGTGAAACTGATTCTTGGGGCCCAACAGTGGAGTTGATTCCCTGGGCTCACCAGTGGAGTTGATTCTCTGGGCCCACCAGTGGAGCTGATTCTCTGAGCCCATCAGTGGAGTTGATTCTTGGGGCAATCAGTGGAGTTGATTCTCTGGGCCCATCAGTGGAGTTAATTCTTGGCGCCCACCAGTGGAATTGACTTTTTGAGCCCACCAGTGGAACTGACTCTTAGAGCCCACCAGTGGAACTGACTCTTAGAGCCCACCAGTGGAATTGACTCTTGCAGTCTACCAATACAGTTGACTCTTGGAGCTCATCAGTGCAGTTGATTTTTGGGGCCCATCTATTATATATGACTGCACTCTGCTTCTTGCTTTACTTCTCTCTTCCTCTGCCCTTCTCCCTGAAAAAGCAGTCCCGAGCCTGAATGCCCAGGGGCCCACAAGGAGTTTCCTTGCTATGACATGACCCACCCTTGCAGGGGTGAATATTGGTCTCTGATGAACTGGGGTGGAGATAGTGGGGTTATTTCACCCCAATACCATAGTCGGTTGTCTCCTACATATATTTTCAGTAAGTAGGGAAAACCTAGACCAATCCAGACTATAGAACTCTATGGCCCAATCATTGATATAAATTTCTCATGGTATTGATGGATACCACGAACAGGAGAAAGGAAGATGACACCATTGGAACCGGAAAAAAACAGTCATGGGTCTAAGTCATGAAGACTTAAGAGTTGTCGGATCTCCCTGCTCCCAGTTCCTGACTGTCCCTCAGCTCTAGAACCGGACATATTCTAGAACCTTCACAATACACATGGGAAGCTCTTGTTTAGCTCTCAGCTGCCATCTTGGACAGTCCAGGGGATTAATCAGCTTACTATAGTGGGATCGACACTTTCTGCTCAGTGGATATGGCACACGGTAAACACGGCACTCAGACCACATAGCATATTTTAAGACTGGCCTCAGCCAGCTTTATTACTCAGGCAAGGTTAAACACAGAAATAGAAACAAATTGTCATGATTGTGCCTGACTCACCCCCGGCTTTTGGCTCTGGTCGCCGGCCACGGATGTTGCGGCGAAAACCATGGTTTCTGACATAACGCCTTACTTTGTATTTTCTAGTGTGAACTTGGTCTTCCTCCCTGCATTCATGATTGATTCCTGGCCAACGCCCGTGGTCAGGAATCTTCCAGCACTCCACTGGTTAAGCTTGCTCCTTGTTTGTTTCTGTTTATTGACAGCCCTTTGCTCCTATCAGGTCTTCTGTTACTTCCACCTATTACCTTCATCCTTTTGGTTTCTGGCAGGTATTTAAGGGCTGTTATACCTCTTCCCCTTGCCTGCTATAGGTATTTGCTCCCTATAGTACGCCTGTGTTTTGCCTGCTCCTATTTATTGTTACCTGACCTTTGGCTTGCTTCTGACTATCCTTCTGCCTCCTGTATCTGTACTGCGTCTCCCGGCTGTTACCTGACCTTTGGCTTGTACCCCGTTTCTCCCTTTGCCTCACGACTTTGTACCGCGCTGCCCACCCAGTTACTGATTCGGACCGTCCAACTGGTGTTCTTTGTTTGTTTGTCTCTGTCTGTGCACTCTGCTCAGTGTAGCCTTGAGTCTTCTGGTTGGGGCCGGCCTGTTAAGGAGTCGGGTTCCCCAAAAGGCAGGGACAGGGGCTGGGACTAGTGTCCAGGCCTCACTTGTCTGTGTCTTTGCGTGTGTCCCTGACCGGTCCCTTACACAAATCAAACCCTAGGCCATTTGGCTATTGACTCAATACCTCTAGAGACCACCTCTACCAGTGATCTGGCTTAGTGCCGAGCACCAGAAAATAGCACTAACAGCACAAAACAGGCCTCCAGAGAACTGCCAAAAACCTGTCCTGAAATGCATTAATGGACTTCCACCCAACACTATAGCCGTTCCGGGAAAGTCAGCCCATTCTTTGCCTCATAGCACTTCTAACTCACATTCAGAACCTACGGA